>PVIW01004690.1:0-45635 GCA_004026585.1 Noctilio leporinus | reverse complement strand
CCTTGTTGGTGTGGGACATCACGGTCAGCATCATACACCTTCTTCACATTGTAAACTGTAGGTAAAGGGATATTATTGAAGTCTGCAATTTCCTTAGCAGTTTATTCTGCATGCAGTCCAGAAATGATGGTTACTCTAACATCATATTCCTTCGACATGAAGGTTGCTTTCAGAATTTAATCCTTTATATCTGAAACAATGATGTTAAATCATAACCTTAAAAACATAGTTTTTCAAAATTAATAAGAATCACGTGAAATAAGGAGATGCAAAGTTATTGCCAATTGATCGTGTGTAGTCCAGAAAAAGTACAGCCATTGTTAACATAATGAAAATGGTTTGTGTGACATTGATGTAGCCTAGCAGCCAAGGAGAGTGCACTGAAATGTACATGCATGAACAATGACAACTTTGCTCTACTAGTCAGTAGGGGCAGTGTTTGAGTGAGCATGTGTACTGTGTGGCAGTTGCATTCAAGCTAGTAGAACAACAAATCTGCATCAGATCTTGCATAGAGCTTGAACATTCCTATATGGAAACTATTTGGATGAGTCAGAAGGCTGCAGCTATGAACAGCTGGTGAAGGCAGCTTTATCATGACAATGTGTCTGCTCATGCAGTTTTGGTGAAACATCAAATCTCCCAGGTGACTCAGCCCTGCTACAGCCCAGATTTGGCACCCTGCAATTTACAGCTTTTCGTAAAACTAAAATCATCTCTGAAAAGGAAAAGATATCAGACTGTTGATAATATTCAGGAAAACATGATGGGGCTGCTGATGGTGCCTGGGAGAACTGTGTGAGGCCTCAAAGTGCCTACTTCAAAGGGTACTGAGGCATCATTATCTTGTGTACAGTCTTTCTTTTATCTTGTTCAATAAATGTTTCTATTTTTTATATTACATGACTGGGTACTTATTGAAGTGTGTGTGTGTGTGTGTGTGTGTGTGTGTGTGCAATTGATTTCCTTACCATTATCTTTGTCTTTTAGGTCAAAGATAATATTGAGGGAAATAATACCTATATTACCTCCACTGGACTTTTTTTTTAAATTCCTGTAGCATACTTTTAATGTGTGGGATACTCAGTAAATTATTTTCTTTATAGGACCTAAACCTGACTTGTAGTAAAATTGGCACATATTCACTGTCAAGTTTTAAAATTGGAGGCACAGCAGATAATTTGATTTTAATAAATTTCCTATTTAATTTTCTCTGTTAATATTGTGATTTCTTTCCAGGGACATTTGCCATTTGCTGTTGTAGGAAGTATGGATGAGGTAAAAATTGGAAATAAGATGGTCAAAGCTCGCCAGTACCCTTGGGGTATTGTACAAGGTAAATGAGATAAATAATAACTAATAATATTTGTCACCCAGTAGTCTCAAAGTTGCATTCAATGCATTCTTTGAGGTGATGCTTATTTTCTATTATGATTTGTGGTCAGAAAAGCTGGCCATATTCTGTTTAGCCAAGTCTCTAGAGGCCAGACTGAGCCTGCCCCATTACCTGTTCAGGTGAATCAAGATAGGACACACTGATCAGGCACTTTGAACAAAATTTGAATGTAAATAATAGTGTTTAAATATGATACATAAACTAATTAGGTAATTCTAGATTACAATAAACCATCTTATAAATTTATTTATTTTTACTACGAAGTATTGCTTATTATTTCCAAAATAAACCAGTCAGCCGGTTAAAAAATGATAGGTTTTATTTAGGATTAGAGTAAGTAATTAGTACTACCTGGTTCCTTTACTTGTGATGATAATTAATGGGGAATTGATTGCCCTTGCTGGTACTGGTGCGTTTTTTTGGACAAATTTTATTATGAATGAAAAATTTAAAATTTTAATATATAAAACACTAATTGGGCTGTCTGGCTCCCTGGTGTTGAGTCACATTAGTTCTTTATATATTTTGGGGATCAAACCCTTGTCTGAGGTATCATTGGCAATTATGTTTTCCCATACAGTTGGTTCCCTTTGAATTTTGCTGGTGTTTTCTTTAGCTGAACAGAAACTTTTCAATTTGATATAGCACCCATTTGTTGATTTGTTCTTTTATTTCCTTTGCCCTTGGTGAAGTATCAGTAAACATATTTCAGTGTAGGATATAAAAAAGTTTACTGCCTATATTTTTCGCTAGGACCTTTATGGTGGCACTGCTTATGTTTAAATCCTTTATCCATCTTGAGTTTATTCTGGTATATGGTGTAAGTTGGTGGTCTAGTTTTATGTTTTTGCATGTTGCTGTCCAGTTCTCCCAACACCATTTGTTGAAGAGACTGTTTTTACTCCATTTGATGTTTCTTACCCCTTTGTCAAATATTAGTTGACCATAGAGTCCTGGGTTAACTTCTGGGCTCTCTATTCTGTTCCATTGATCTACATGTCTATTCTTATGCCAGTACCAGATAGTTTTGATGACAGTAGCCTTGAACAGATAACTCACTGAGGAAGATATACAAAGGGCTCAGAGGCATGTGAAAGAATGCTCAACATCACTAGCCATCAGGGAGATGCAAATTAAAACCACAATAAGATACCACTCCACACCTGTCAGAATAATCATCAACAAATCAACAAAAAACAAGTGTTGTCGAGGATGTGGGGCAAAGGGAACCTTCGTGCACTGTTGGTGGGAATGCAGGCTGGTGAAGCCACTATGGAAAACAGTATGGAGTTTCCTCAAAAAACTAAAAATGGAACTGCCTTTTGATTCAGTGACTCCATTACTAGGACCATACCTAAAGAACCCTGAAACACCAATTCATAAGAACCTATGTAAACCTATGTTCATAGCAGCACTATTTATAATAGCCAAGTGCTGGAAACAGCCTAAGTGCCCATCAGTGGGTGATTGGATCAAAAAACTTTGGTACATTTACACAATGGAATACTACACAGCAGAAAGAAAGAAGGAACTCCCAACCTTTGCAACAACATGGATGGAACTAGGAAGTATTATGCTTAGTGAAATAAGCCAGTCAGTGAAGGATAAATTCCATATGATCTCACCCATTGTAGGACAATAATGAACAAAACAAACAACAAGCAAAATAGAACCAGATATATGAATACAGTGAATAGGCCTTCAGTGGGCAGGGAGAAGGTGGTTAGGGGGAGGGGGGAGGCAGAGGCAAGGAAGGGGAGCAGTTTAGACAAGAACCTAGTATTAAAGAACCATGGACATGGACAACAGGTGGGATTGACTTTGTTGGGGAATGGGTGGGTGGGGAAGAGGACAGAGGGGAGCAAAAAGGGGATGGATGTAACACAACAACAATAAAATTAAATTAACATTAAAAAAATAATTGTACTTAAATGGTAATATATTTATTTGTAGTGTTCTGGTCACAATAAATAGGAGGACCATGTCAATTAATTCACTAATTGTCTAACACAGGATTATAAATGTGACATTGTATAAAAAGAATTTGATAGTTGTATACATAGATAGGATTCTTGAGTATGGAGAATTTACTACTTCGAAATTTTACTTTGAAGTGAAATAATGTTTTAAATGTATACATACACATATATGTATTACATATATATGTGTATAAGTGTACACATATGTATGTATACATTTTTTAAAAAGTATATATATACTTTTTAAAGCACTGTGTGAATTATCCTGAAGATGGTTTGTAAACTGCTAATACTGTATTAGCGAAATAACTGGAGAACATGATAACATAATATACGTAGTGCATTTCTCTCCAATTTCTTGTTTATTTGCTACTAAATTTAGAGCAAACCAGCCTGATAATTAATGTTGCCTATAATTCAGAGTATATTATACAAGAGTTTCTTTTCTTTTTAAATTTTATTTACTGTTATGTTACAATTGCTTTCTTTCCCCTCTTTGTTCTCCCCTGCCCTCCACTCCCTGCCCCATCTCCCAGTAAGTCCCCACCTTGTTGTCCATTTCCATGGATCCTTCACACTAGCATCTTGACTAAACGTTTCCCCTACTTTCTCCCTCTGCCCCTACAGCCTAGTCACTGTCATTTTGCTCCTTTTTTACCCATGTCTCTGGTTCCTCTGCTCATTTGTTTGTTTGGTTCATTAGCCTCCTATATTAAGAGAAATCATATGGTATTTGTTTTTTGCTGCCTGGCTTATTTCATTAAGTATAATACTCTCCAGTTCCATCCATGGTAATGCAAATGGTAGAAGTTTCTTCTTTCTCTCTGCTGCATAGTACTCCATTGTATAAATATACTACAGGTTTTTGATCACTTCTCCACTGAAGGGCACTGAGGCTGTTTCCAACACTTGGCTATTGTGAATAGTGCTGTTCTGAACATAGGGATGCACAGGTTCTTCTGAATTGGTGTTTTAGGATTCTTTGGGTATAATCCTAGCAGTGGAATTGCTGGGTCATAAAACAGTATAGAGGAAATTCCATACTATTTTTCATAGTCCCTGCACCAGTCAGCATTCCCACCAGCAGTGCATTAGTGTTTGCCTTTCTCCACATCCTCTCCAGCGCCTGTTGTTTGCTGATTTGTTGATGATGGCCATTCTGACAGGTGTGAGGTGGTATCTCATTATGGTTTTAATTTGCACCTCTCTGATGGCTAATGATGTTGAACATTCTTTCATATACCTATGGGCCCTTTGTAGGTCTTCCTTAGAGAAGTGTCTTTTCAGGTCCTTTGCCCATTTTTTAATTGAGCTGCTGTCTCTCTGGTGTTCAGTTGTATTAGTTCTTTGTATAATTTGGAGATGAGACCCTTGTCTGAAGTGTCATTGGCAAATATGTTTTCCCATATGGTTGGTTCCCTTCTCATTTTGTTGATGATTTCCTTAATGAGCAGAAACATTTCCGTTTGGTGTAGTCCCACTTGTTTATTTGATCCTTATTTCCCTTGCCCTGGGAGAGATATTGGTGAAAATATTGCTGCATGGGTTATCTGCAAATTTTTTCACCTATGTTTTCTTCTAGGGCTTTTATGATGGCACTGCTTATGTTTGTCTTTTATCCATTTTGAGTTTATTCTAGTGTATGGTGTAAGTTGGTGATCTAGTTTCATTTTTTGGCATGTTCCTGTCTCCCAACACCACTTGTTGAAGAGGCTATTTGCACTTCCCTCTTTGACGAATATTAATTGACCACAGAGTCCTGGGTTTATTTTTGGGTTCTCTATTCTGTTCCATTGATCTGCGTGTCTACTCTTGTGCTAGTACCAGACTATTTTGATTACTATGACTTTGTAATTTAGCTTGATAACTGGTATTGTGATTCCTCCTACTTCATTCTTCTTTCTCAAGATTGCTATAGCTATTTAGGTTCATTTTTGGCTCCATTTAAATTTTTAAGTATTTGTTCTAAGTCTGTGAAATATGACATTGGTATTTTAATAGGGATTGCATTGAATCTATAGATGACTTTGGGTAGTATGGACACTTTTATGATGTTAATTCTTCCCATCCATGAGCATGGTATATATTTCCATTTATTTGTATCATCCTTAATTTATTTCTTCAGTGTTCTGTAGGTTTCCAAGTACAGGTCTTTTATCTCCTTGGTTAAATTTATTCCTAGGTACTTTATATTTTTTGTTGCTATAGTAAATGGGATTTGTTTCCTAGTTTCTTTCTCTGATGTTTCATTGTTGGTGTATAAAAATGCCTTCTATTTCTGGATATTGACTTTGTATCCCATTATTTTGCCAAATTCACTTATTAGGTTGAGTAGGTTTTGGTGGAGTCTGTATGGTTTTCTATGTGCGCTGTCATATCAACTGCAAATAATGACATTGCTACTTCCTCCTTTTCAATGTGGATCCCTTTAGTTCCTTTTCCTTTCTGATCACTATGGCTAGAACTTCCAAAACAATGTTGAATTGAAGTGGAGAGTGGACAAGACACCTTTGCCTTATTGCTGATGTTAAGAGAAAGGCTTTCAGTCTTTGCCCTTTGAGTAGGATGTTGGCTGCAGGTTTCTTGCATATGGCTTTTATTATGTTGAAGTATGCTCCCTCTTTTCCTATCTTGTTGAGTGTTTTTATCATTAAATGGTTGCTGTACTTTATGAAATGCTTTTTTAGCATCTTTTGATGTAATCATATGGTTTTTCTCTTTCATTTTGTTGATGTGGTATATTACATTTATTGATTTATGAATGTTGTACCATCTTTGCATCCATGGTATGAGCCCCACTTGATCATGGTGTATGATCTTTTTAATATATTGCTGGTCCGGTTTGTCAATACTTTATTGAGGAATTGACATCTATGTTCATCTATGTTCATCAATGATGGCCTGTAGTTTTCTTTCGTTGTTGTGTTTTCTTTTCTTTTTTTTTAATTTAATTTTATTGTTGTTGTATTATATCCATCCCCTTTTTCTTTCCCCCTGTCCTCTTCCCCACCCACCCAACGCCCCCACAAAGTCAATCCCACTTGTTTTCCATGTGCTTGGTTCTTCCGTGCTAGTTTCTTGACTAAACTGCTCCCCTTCTTTGCTGCCTCCTCCCCCCTCCCCTCTGCCCACCGAAGGTCTTCTGTTTTGCTTGTTTGTTTGTTTGTTTGTTTTGTTCATTATTGTCCTACAATGGGTGAGATCATATGGTATTTGCTCCCCTCTGTCCTCCTCCCCACCCACACATTCCCCCCAAAGTCAATCCCACCTGTTGTCTATGACCATGGTTCCTTTATACTAGGTTCTTGTCTACACTGCTCCACTTCCTTGCCTCTGCCTCCCCCCTCCCTCCAACCGCCTTCCCCCTGACCACTGAAGGCCTATTCACTGTATTCATATATTTGGTTCTGTTTTGCTTGTTAGTTTTGTTCATTATTGTCCTGTAATGGGTGAGGTCATATGATATTTGTCCTTCACTGACTGGCTTATTTCACTAAGCATAATACTCTCCAGTTCCATCCTTGTTGTTGCAAAGAGTAGGAGTTCCTTCTTTCTTTCTGCTATATAGAATTCCATTGTGTAAATGTACCGAAGTTTTTTGATCCAATCATCCACTGATGGGCACTTAGGCTGTTTCTAGCACTTGGCTATTGTAAATAGTGCTGCTATGAACATAGGGGTACATAGGTTCTTATGAATTGGTGTTTGAGGCTTCTTTGGGTATAGTCCAAGTAGTGGAATTGCTGGATTAAAAGGTAGTTCCATTTTTAGTTTTTTGAGGAAACTCCATACTTTTTTCCATAGTGGCTTTACCAGCCTACGTTCTCACCAACAGTGGACCCGGGTTCTCTTTGCCCAACCTCCTTGTCAACACTTGTTTTTTGTTGATTTGTTGATGATTGCCATTCTGACAGATGTGAGGTGGTATCTTATTGTGGTTTTAATTTGCATCTCTCTGATGGCTAGTGATGTTGAGCATTCTTTCATATGCCTTTGGGTCCTTTGTATGTCTTCCTCAGAGAGTTGTCTGTTCAGGTCCTTTTCCCATTTTTGAATTGGGCTGTCAGTCTCCCTGATGTGAGTCTCATAAGTTCTTTATATATTTTGTATATCAAACCCATGTCTGAGGTATCATTGGCAAACATGTTTTCCCATGCAGTTGGTTTCCTTTTAATTTTGCTGGTGTTTCCTTTAGCTAAACAGAAACTTGTCAGTTTGATATAGTCCCATTAGTTTATTTGTTCCTTTATTTTCTTTGCCCTTGGAGAAGTATCAGTAAACATATTTCTCCGTAGGATATCCAAAAGTTTACTGCCTGTATTTTTCTCCAGGACCTTTATGGTGGCACGGCTTATGTTTAAGTCCTTTATCCATCTTTTGTTTATTCTGGTGTATAGTATAGGTTGATTGTCTAGTTTTATATTTTTGAACGTTGCTTTCCAGTTCTCCCAACACCACTTTTTGAAGAGACTGTTTTTATTCCATTTGATGTTCCTTCCCCCTTTGTTGAATATCAATTGATCATAGAGTCCTGGGTTTATTTCTGGGCTCTCTATTCTGTTCCACTGATCTATATGTCTGTTCTTATGCCAGTAATAGTCTGTTTTGATGACAGTAGCTCTATAGTATAGTTTGATATCTAGTATTGTGATTCTCCTACTTTGTTTTTCTTTCTCAAGATTGCTGTGGCTATTGGTGGGCATTTTTTGCTCCATGTAAATTTTTGAAGTCTTTTTTCTATTTCTGTGAAGTCTGTCATTGGTATTTTAATTGGGATTACATTGAATCTATAGATTGCTTTGGGTAGTATGCACATTTCAATGATGTTAATTCTTCCCATCCATGAACATGGTATATGCTTCCATTTATATGTATCTTCCTTAATTTCTTTCTTCAATGTTCTGTAGTTTTTTGAGTATAGGTCTTTTATTTCCTTTATTATGTTATTCCTAAGTACGTTATTTTTCTTGTTGTTATGGTAAATGGGATTTGTTTTCTCACTTCTATTTCTGATGTTTCATTATTGGTATACAAAAATGCTTTTAATTTCTGGATATTGACTTTAGTTATTTTGCTAAATTTACTCATTAGGTCGAGTGTTTGGTGGAGCTTATCGGATTTTGTATGTACAGTATCTTGTCACCTGCAAATAATGACAATTTGACTTCTTCCTTTCCCATTTGGATGCCTTTGATTCCTTCTTCTTCTCTGATAGCTATGGCTAGAACTTTCAAAACAGTGTTGAACAGAAATAGAGAAAGTGGACAGCCTTGTCTTGTTTCTAATCTTAGAGGATAAGGTTTTAATTTTTGCCCTCTGTGTAAGATGTTGGCTGCAGATTTCTCATATATGGTTTTTATTATATTGAGGGATGCTCCCTCTATTCCCACTTTGTTGAGTGTTTGTATCATAAATGGTTGCAGTACTTTATATCAAATGCTTTTTCACATCTATTGATATGATCATACGGTATTTGTTTTTAATTTTGTTTATGTGGTGTATTACATTTATTGATATGTGAATATTGTACCATCTTTGCATCCCTGGGATGAACCCCACTTGATCATGGTATGTGATATTTTTAATATATAGTTGGGTCTAGTTTGTCAATATTTTGTTGAGGATTTGGCATTTATGTTCATCTATGTTCATCTATGTTCATCAGTGATGGCTTGTAGTTCTCTTTCTTTGTTTTGTCTTGACCAGCTTTTGGGATTAGCATAATACTGGCCTCATAGAAAGAGTTTGGGAGGCTTCCATGTTCTTGGATTTTTAGGAATAGTTTGAGAAGAATAGAAGTTAGTTCTTCCCTAAATGTTTGGTAAAATTCACCTGTGTAGCCATCAGATCCAGAGCTTTTGTGTGATTACTGCTTCAATTTCACTAGTTGTTATTGGCCTATTCAGAATTTCTGCTTCTTCTTGATTCAGTTTTGGAAGAGGATCTGTTTCCAGAAATTTGTCCGTTTCACCCAGGTTGTCAAATTTTTTGTCATATTTCTGTTCATAGTAATTTCTTACAATCTTTTGCATTTCTGTGGTATCAGTTGTCATTTCTAGTTTTATTTATTTGGGTCCTCCCACTTTTTTTCTTGATTATCCTGGTTTATGGCTTGTCAATTTTGTTTATCTGTTCAAAAACCCAGCTCCTGGATTTATTTATACTTTGAATTGTTCATTTAGTCTCTATGCCATTTAATTCTGCACTGATCTTGATTATTTCCTTCCTTCCGTTTGCTCTGGGCTTTGTTTGGTGTTGCTCCCCTTATTCTTGTAGTTGTAGGATTAGGTTGTTTATGTGGTCTTTTTCACAGCTTTTTAGATAGTCCTGTATTGCTATGAACTTCCCTATCAGGACTGCTTTCATTTTGTCCCATAAGTTTTAGGCTCTTTTTTGTTCATTTTCACTTGTTTCCAGAAAGTTTCTGATTTCTTTCTTGATCTCATTGTTAACCCAGTTATTAATTATTATTCAAGAGGGTATTATTCAGCCTCTATGAATTTGAATGTTTTTGGTTTTTACCTTATGGTTGGTTTCAAGTTTCAAGCCATTGTGATCTGAGAAGATGTTTGGTATAATTTCAATTTTCTTGAATTTGTGGAGGCTTGTTTTGTATCCTAATGTGTGGTCTATTTTTGAGAAAGTTCCATGTGCATTTGAAAAGATAGTGTATTTTGCTTCCTCGTGGTGAAAGGTTCTATATATATCAGTTAAGTCCATTTCATCTATAGTGTTGTTCAATGCCATAGTATCCCTGGTGTTTCATTGCTATACAAGAGTTTTTATGTTGGTTACGTATACAGAACAATTGTAGCTGTTAATCAGACTTGTTATTTCTGTATTTGTTATTTCAAATATTTTCATTTCCTCATTCATTTAACAAATACTAATTATGTGTCAAGAATTAATATCTTGTGTTGCTGTTTTTTATTTTTTCTGGCTAGTCGAAAATGAAAACCACTGTGACTTTGTAAAGCTCCGGGAAATGCTCATTTGCACAAACATGGAGGACCTGCGAGAACAGACCCACTCAATGCACTATGAACTGTACAGGCGCTGCAAACTGGAGGAGATGGGTTTTACTGATGTGGGCCCAGAGAGTAAGCCGCTCAGGTAAGGAACTTTTCTGAGAAATAAACCAAAGAAGAAGTTAGAGAGTATTATACTTTTTTATATGTCCAGAATAATGGAAAATGTGTTTTTCAGAAATTTCCCAATATGAAGTAGAACTATTTGACAATGAGTAATTATTTTGCTTCTCTTTTGCTTCTCAGATCACTTGAAGGCTTCTTGCTTTTAAGGGTCTCTAAGTCCTTACCTGACTCAAAGAATTACATAAAAGAAAGAACCTGCCCTGGCTGGTAGCACAGTGGTTAAGGCGCCGGCCTGCGAACCCAAAGGTCGCAGGTTCAATTCCCCAGCCAGGGCACATAACCAGGTTGCAAGCCAGGCCTCCAGCCAGGTCTGTGGCTGGAGGCAGGTGAAACGCAACCACACATTGATATCTCTCTCCCTCTCTGCCTCTCTCCCTTCCCCCCTTTCTGAAAATAATGAAATAAAATCTTAAAAAAAAAAAAAAAGAACCTATGGCAAAAGTCTGATCTTTCAGTATATGCTAAAATGAATAACTAAAGGAAAAACTTTTAATTCATTTTTTAAACTTTGTCTGAAAAAGATAAAAGCATACTTATTATTATTAAAAAAAGTTGCAATGTGAATCATATTCAGTAAATTTAAAAACTATTGGTTTTTAGCCTGATGAATGTTTAAGGATGACTTTAAATTTTGGAAAATATAAAGGAAGGTTAAAAGTATTTGTAGGGAGTCAAAAATTAGACTGTTCCTTCAATATTACAACATAGTTATATTAATTTAAAAACCTGATGATCTTCTTATGAGCATTAAATGTTATAAACTTGCTTGATAATTTTTTATGCTGCTACATTCATTTTTTTAATTAAGATATGTAAACATGAAATTCTAATACACTAAGTTGTATTTGACATAATATTACAGAATAGTTTTTGCATGGACAAAAGATTAAAGATTAAAAAAAAATCTTTAAACTATGTTATTGTTTCATTTTGCGTTATCCACATGTGACATGTTACCAAACTAAGGATATTTTTTTCCATTTGATTATTTACACTTCAGCCATTTTTTCTGGCTCTTGGCTTTTGCACTGTAGTAAACAGAAAAGGAAGGAGAACATTTAATTGATGCTACTATTGCATATGACCTGACTTAATAGATGGGGTTGAATTTAAAAAATTTTTCAGTCTATGGGTTTAATTAGTGTTTTAGCTCTGAAAGCATAATAAATTAAGAATTATTTGTACTTAGGTGCCTACCCACCAGATATCACCAGCAGGCACCCACTCTTGCAAGAATGTAAATAAACACCTTGCTTTCACTATATTCCTGGCCTCATTGTCCATTTGTTTTATGGACTGGAAGAGCATATTTCTCACAATTTAGGTGCTCATCCAGGATCTTCTGCCTCTCTAGAGACGTGATCCCTAGCAGAGGGGAAGGGAAACATGTTCCACATGCCCTTTGGGTGGCCTGCTTGGCCGGGGTGCCCCATCTCCTTGAGGAAGCCAGAACAGGACCCGAGACTTATTTGGAGGACAGTGATAGTGACGCAGGGGAGAAAAAGCAGGAACCGTGGCATCTGAGCAGCCTCTTGCACAAGCCAAAGATACTGCAGGGTGCTAGCTTGCCCAGCAGTGCCAGACTTTGGAAATCAAGCATGCTGCTCCCCTGGGACAGTGAACTGACCTGGACTCTGCCCTGAACATGGGGTCTCAGCTGGCAGACAAAGGGCAGGCAAAGGAGGGAAAGAGCCATGCAGCTTGCTCAGCGATGGAGGATTATGTACCATATAAAAATTAGGGAGTCTACACAAGATCTTCCCCTAATTGAGAACAGCATCTGCCGGGAACTTTAAATTTGTTGTGCTTCTAAAAAATGGTACCTCTTGTGTATTTTAACAACTGACCTGACCTGGTAAGATGGTATAGTTTAGGTGTTTTTAAAGGGAGCTGGACTTAAGAGATTTGAAAGTCAGTAATCAAAAGTTTGCTTAGAGACCAGGGGAATTGTGAGAAACAAGGTAGAAGTGACTCTCAAACTAAACAAAGCCACGGTAGAACAGCTAGGCCAAACCCTAAGTAAATCAGGAAGTTTCTGAGTTAACAGAATTAACAAAGTGAGGACTAAGCTTGTCATGAGTACCTCTGAGAACAAAGGAAATGAGAAATGGCCTTGCTATGGTTTAAACTGCCCAATCATCTCTTAAGACGTAGTTGCACCAGATTGTGACTCTGAAATACTTAGCCAGTGAGAAAACAGGGGGCACCACTCAAGTCAGGGTATAAATTTGTCCATTTCTCCCACTTTGGTGTGCCTGCCCACTAGATACCAGCAGCAAGCATCTGCTCTTGCTAGAACGTAAACATCTCACTTTCACTATTAAAAAAAAGAAAAAAAGAAAAGAAAAGGAAAAAAAATGTACTTAATCTCTCTTCACCTGTTCACGAATGCTACGTATCCAACTGGCGCTGGGCCAATTCTGGTAAAATGATTATGTTCTCTATTGAAGATAAGTCATCTTCAATAATATTCATTTAATAATATTCATTTAAAGTAATATTCCCAATTCAGCCACTTAGAAGATATTTACTGTTTGCTACCTACCTGCCCAGCATGATGCTGGTCACTGGATATGTATGCACTGTGTGATTAAACAAAGATCCTGTCCTTGTAGAGCTTCTGAGGTGGGACTGGGTGATAAGACAGTCTGGCCCTGTGTGAAAAACAGAGTATGGGGATGTTGTCAGAAGTGGAAGTTAGGAGAACAAATTAGAAGGCTATTATAGTAGCATGAGAAGATAGAGGCTTGGATTCGGGTAGTAGTGGTAGAGGTTGTCGAAAGCATATTTAGGATATGTAATTTAAGGTAAAGTTAATAGGACTCATTGGTGGTTCAACTTAGGATATAAAGGAAAGAGATGAATTGAGTATGACTCCAGTCGCCGTTTTTGACCTGAGAAACTGGATGAATGGTGGTGATGTTTATTGATACAAGATTGGGGAAGAGGTAGATTTGGGTTGTTGTGGTTGGTAATTGAGAGGCTTAGAACATGTGAAATTTAAGTTTCTTATTAAATATTCAGTTGAAGAGGTTGAGTAGGTTATTTTATAAGTAAATGTGGAGCTTGGGGAGAAGTTAATTTGGGATTCAAAGTAAATAATACTGTGTAAAATTGTAAGTATTTTTAAAATTAATTTATTATTGTCATTTTACAATTATTTTTTTCACCCATTGCTCTCCTCTGTCCCCACTCCCTTCTCCTACAGTCATTCCCCACTTCCTTGTCCATGTACCTGGGTCTTTCACTTTAGCTTCTTGCCCCCTTCTTTCCCTCCCAGCTCCTCTCTGTTCACCTTGATTCTACTCCTTTTTTTCCATGTATCTGGTTCCATTCTGCTTATCAGTTTGTTTTGTTCATTACTTTCCTGTATTAAGTGAGATCGCATGGCATTTGTCTTTTGCTGCCTGGCTTATTTCACTAAGCATAATACTCTCCAGTTCCAACCATGCTGTCACAAAAAGGTAGTTCTTTCTACTGTGTAGTATTCCATTGTGTAAGTACCATGGTTTTATTCATCCACCGATGGGCATTTTGGTTGTTTCCAGCACTTGGCTATTGTGAATAGTGCTGCTATGAACATAGGGATTCATAGGTTCTTCTGAATTGGTGTTTCAGGGTTCTTTGAAATCACTGTGAAATCACTAGGTCAAAAGGCAGTTCCATTTTTAATTTTATGAGGAAATTCTATAGTTTCCCATAGTGACTGCACTAGCCTGCATCCCCACCAGCAGTGCACTAGAGTTCCCTTTTCTCCACATTCTTGCCAGCACTTGTTGTTTGTTGATTTGTTAATGATGGCCATTCTGACAAGTGTGAGGTGGTATCTCATTGTGGTTTTAATTTGCATCTCTCTGATAGCTAATGATGTTGAACATTTTTTCATATACTTATGGGCTCTTCGTCTGTTTAGGTCCTCTGCCCATTTTTTAATTGGGTTGTCTGTCTTCCTGTTGTTGAGTCTGTATAAGTACTTTATAGACTTTGGAGTGCAAACCCTTGTTGGAGGTATCATTAGCAAATGTGTTTTCCTGTACAGATGTTTTCCTTTTTAGTTTGCTAATCTTTTCTTTAGCTGAGCAGAAACTATTTAGTTTGATGTAGTCCCATTTATTTATTTGTTCCTTTATTTCTCTTGCTCTTGGAAAAATATTGGTTAAAATATTGCTGCATGGATATAAGCACCGTTTTTAGGCCTGCCAACCTTGAGACAAGACATTTCATACTGCATTTCTTGGGTCAGGTGCAATAAAATGTCTCTTCTTTTGGAACTTTCTCTTTGTAGATAAAGCTTATATAGTTCATTATTACCTGATGTTTTAGGAAGGTTTTACATTTGTAGTTTTAAGAACTTACATTCTATTTTCTGGGGAATGTTTCCCATGTAATTTGGGGTATACATAACTGTACTCACTATAATTTGGTTGGCATGTAAAGCCTGTCCCTTGATATGAATCTATATATGAATAAAAAACTAGTTACATGAACCTGTTAGGATGGCCTTTGTTTCTCTTTACTACACAGCCCTCTTTATTGCCAGTCCTTCAGCTGCTTTTTCCATTTACATTTTATTGAATCGTTCTACCAAGTCATAGTCCTAACCTATCAGCACTAAACATTTTCTTATCATGAAGTCCAAGTAATCAGCATTATGTTTTTATCATGTTAATGACCTGATCTACAATTATTTAAGCTATGTCAAACAGTTTTATAAGCCTACTTAAATCCCCAGGTTAATTTAGATGAACATATCCAGTCTTGTTCCCAATCACCTTTAATATTTGAGTATAAAATCACTGTCCTTGAAGTGTTGTGGGACCTACAGTTTTAAAAGGGCTTTGTTGTACAGTACACAGCAGAAAGAAGGAACTACTAACCTTTGTAACAACATGGATGTAACTAGAAAGTATTATGCGTAGTGAAATGAGCCAGTCAATGAAGGACAAATACCATATGATTTCACCCATTACAGGACAATAATGAACAAAACTAACAACAAGCAAAACAGAACTAGATATATGAATACAGTGAATAGGCCTTCAAGTGGGCAGGGAGAAGGGGGTTCAGAGGGGGAAGGAAGAGGCAGGGAAGGGGAGCAGTTTAGACAAGAACCTAGTATGGAGGAACCATGGACATGGACAACATGTGGGATTGACTTTGTGGGGGAATGGGTGGGTGGGGAAGAGGACAGAGCGGAGCAAAAAGGGGATGGATGTAATACAATAACAATAAAATTAAATAAAAAGTTTGCTTAAGTGTTTGATATAATTTTTTCATATCTTAAAATTTTATGTCTTTGGAACTCTCAATAAATAGTTAACTTTAAAGCATGTAGTATACAATACAAATGGAAGAAGTACACCAGGCATATTAGAACTGACATGAAACAAAGTGAAGGGACTAGAGTGGTTTTCTTGATAAACATGAGCATTTGAGGATTATTTTTCTTCCATTTTGGTTTTCAGTTTTGCTTTAAGTTGGTGATACTTGCAACTATAGTACTATGTTATATATTAAACATTCATGACAACAAGGCTACTTTTATACTGGAAATGGGAGTAGTATAGCAAGAAAACTGTTTTTCATTTTTCTTTATAAATAAGTCCATGATAGTTAACAATGGTTGTATTAGTTTTACAATAATACATAAACTATTTCTTTTTTAGATGTAAGGGTTTCTTTACTATCTTTTGAAAGGCAGTACAGGTTTCCATACTTGCAGTTAGCTTTATAATTTCCATTGTGCAAATTGGAAAGCACTGTGGTGAGATGGGAAATATGCAGAACAGACATCACTTTTTACCTTTTGCTGATACTTCCCTTCAGCATAGTCTGTTTATAGTGGTTAGGATGATTGCTTTGGAGCAGGTCTGATCTGATTCTCATCCCAGCTTTTAACTAGCCAACTGTATTGCTTTGGGCAGATTACCTCTCTGAGCCTTGGTTTTCTTGACTATAAAACAGAGTACCGACACTTGTTCTTCTGGTAGTAATTAGTTGCTATGAATTAGGTAGTGACAGGAGGTAGTACCATGCTCACAGCAACAATTCAATACATGTTAGGTCTTTTTGCTGGGTAGATTTCTTTTCCTCTTAAGCAACTCAAGTGCTTATATAAATGCATTAATGAAAACTTTTTAAAACTTACATTTGAATTCAAGATGTTATTTAAACCAAGTTTATCATTAAAGACTACCAGCCTAGTGTAGGACCAGAAAAAGGTGGTGAAGTTCCTGAAAATGCTTAAAGTAGCCTGATAGATTCAGGGGCTTTTTAAAAATAAAACCAAATCAAGTACAGAAAAACAAGAAACCTGGTATAAACTAAAAATGCCTGTGAGATTCGAAGCATTTACATAGTTATCTAGATCATTTTATGTATTTATAAGCTTTACTCTTTTTTAACTTCTTACTGAATGTTTTCAGGTGACATTGATTAATAAAATTATATAGGTTTCAGGGGTACAATTCTATGATACATCATCTGTATATTGTGATACATCATCTGTATATTGTGTTGTGCATTCACCATCCCTGGTCAATTCTCCTTCCATCATCATTTATCCCCTCTTTACTATCTTCTACCTCTCCCCACTCCTTTTCCCTCTGGTAATCACCATACTATTATCTCTGTCTTTGAGTTTTATTTTTATTTGCTCCATCCATTCACCTTTTTCTACCCAGACCCCTAACCCATATCCCCTCTGACAGCTGTCAGTCTGTTCTCTGGATCTATGATATTTGTTTCTATTTTGTTTGTTAGTCCATTTTTGTTTACTAGCTTCCAGATATGAGTGAAATCATATGGTACACTTTTTTCTCTGACTGGCTTGTTTCACTTAGCATAATACTTGCCAGGTCCATCCATGCTCTTAAAGGCAGTGTTTAGGATCTATTCCTTCTTGGAGTACCTGCTATGCCTACCATACTCACTAACAGCCATGACTATTGTGTGGCATTTTTTACTCTTCTGTCATTAGATGAACATTTATGAAGAAACAAAAATTTCTAGAGAGCTCTGCTGCAGAATTAGGTTACAGAGATGATGTATTAGAAGAGAGGCAGGTGGGATATAAAGCCAGAAGAGAGGTGTGAACAAAGTACCATGGAAGTGCTTGGGAGAATAGTTAGCAATAGCCGGGGAGGCTAGAGAAGACTGTGTAGTGGAAGTTGCATTTGAATTTGGCCTTAGGAAGAGCTAGGTAAAATGAGGGGTGGGCTTGGAAGAGGGCAATGACATTGGAAACAGAGGAGGTACAACAAACTAAAGCTTGAAGTTAGTGGCATGCTAGGAACAGTGAATAGATGTGGTTTGGGTTTGTTTGGTAAGAAATGAATGGGGAAAGGTGGAAGTAGGCTATATTGTTAAGTTTCTTAAAGGCTTCTTAAAAGAGGTAGGGCCTTGTTCTGCAGATAACATCACTCTAATGCAGAGAAAAAAAGGTAGTGAGCTCCTTGGTCTTGGTGAAAAATTTTAAGAGTGACGAGCACAAAGTGAAAGAACAAAGAACTAAAAGCCCAGAGATCAATTATGAGATTATGGCAATAGTGAAGAGAGAAAGCCCCAAACATCAAGTTGTGCTGTAACAGGATTGCTATAGCCATCAGCTGGATTTAAATGATGTTAAATGATGCTTCAGAATCACAGGCTGAACTCAAAGACCTTGGTAATCATACAGAGATTAAGGATAAGGGAATTGTCAAAGATGACTTCAGGACTTTAAGCTCAATTTCCAATTAACAAAGATTGAAAGAGGACTTCCTTTGAGGCAAAATAAGAGAGTACTTACTGTGAAAGACTTGATAAGTAGAGTTTTTAAAATTCTAGTGCTCTCTGATAGCTGTAGTACTGGTGGCTTTATATGACTCCTGCTATAGGAAACCTCATGTTTCAGTTGCTCTATGTAAAAAGATATTGACACAGAGTATAGTTATGCGGCTTAACCTGAGATATTTGAATTTTTGCAAATTTGTTACACCATCTTTTTAACATGAGAGTACTACAAAAACTGTCTAGTCTTCAAGAGACCTATGAAGCCAAAAGACACGAGTTTTATGGGGAACTCCAGAGGAAGGAAGAAGAGATGAAGCAGATGTTTGTGCAGCGAGTGAAGGATAAAGAAGCCATGCTGAAAGAAGCTGAAAGAGAGGCAAGTACACTAGTTTGATGGGCTTTGAATTTTTTAGATGTCCTATTAATTTGGGGGGATTTATCTCAAGAATTTAGTTTGTAGACTAGTTGTTAGTCTTTAAAAACTAGCTACTTTACACATGGTCTTTAAAAAAATCATAGACTGAAATTAGCCCTGGCTGGTGTGGCTCGGTGGACTGAGCACTGGCCTGTGAGCTGATGGGTCACTGGTTGGATTCCCAGTTGGGGTTTGTACCTGGGTTGCAGGCTGGGTCCCCTGCTGGGGGCATGAGAGAGGCAACCAATTGATTTATCTCTCACACATCATGTTTCTCTCCCTCTCTTTCTTCCTCCCTTCCCCTTTCTCTAAAAATAAATAAAATATTTTTAAAAATCATAGGCTGAAATTAAAAAATTTTTTTTTGGCCTTTATGAACAAATGGTCATCCTTTAGAAATAGCTAACCAAGGACTTGTATAAGACCAGTTTACTAAGTAGTGTTTTGAATAGCTTAACCATGAGCCAGGAATGTTTTAGCTCTGGCTTGATAAAACCTTTTTTGAGGGCTTTTGAGAGTTGCTGGGATTATGTTTTGCTCTGAAATGGATAACCACAAAAGCTGTTTAAGATGCTTTTTGAGTTTGAACTCAGGCTTTCTGGAAAAGTTTCCTTGTCTAGATGACCTTTGAATAGCCTTGGCAGAACTCAACATCAGCAGTGAATTCCTGTAGTTTGGTTTGCTTCTCATTCTTTAGGCAACAAATTTAGTTTTATTTGTGTTAAGCTATCTTTTTTAGATCTGTAAACCTAACTACAATGGTTACTTTTAAGTAAAAGGCCACTTTTCAGGTGAGGCTCAAAGGATGAGCTAAAAAAAAGAATTTCTAGGAGAAGACAGAAAAGTTAATACAAATGAACTTTATGGCACAAGTGTTCCTGAAGAGTTATTTGTAATTTAATTTTACAAATTTATTTCATTTATACTTATACTACTTGATGTAAGTAGTAAATGGTTTTGTAAAATTAATAATTACTAATATATTCTATTTGAAATTAGAATTTCCTGAAATAACAGGAAAGCAAAAGTACAGAGTACCTAGATTTTATTTATTTTTCGAAATTAATATATTTTATTTATTTTGCCATTACAGTTGTCCCAATTTTCCCCCTTTTCCCTCCTCCATCCAGTATCCCATTCTCCAGGAATGCCCCCCTTGTTCATGTTCATGAGTCATGCATATAAGTTCTTTGGCTTCTCTATTTTCTTTGTTCTTCTTAACATCCCCCTGTCTATTCTGTAACCACCAATGTGTACTATTTTTTTTTCCTTTCACATCCAGACAATTCACCATTTAATTACTGCCTTTTGTCAGCTTCTCAAATCATATGAATGCAAAGTTTTCTTCTCATTATTCCAAAATGCCTGTTACTTCATTTGTTTAAAGAATTACTCTTCTAAGTAATATGAATTGCAATATTGCCAAACACATGCAAAAATACATTTACACCCGTACATATTTTTACACATATTTAAAGTACACACTGGATTTTGAAGAGTCAATACAAAAAAATTAAATTTTCCAATAGCTTACATAATTATTAGATGTTAAATGATAGTCTTTTAGATATAGCAAGATTAAACAGTTTTTTCTCCTTTAATATTTATTTTACTCTGGAATGCTATTTTTGTGAACTATATCACAGAAATGGTTTACTGAACTCACTTTTGTGAAAGTTATCCTAGAGAGAGTGCCAAACCCATATTAAAAAATGAATTTGGTTTTTGTGTTAGATCCTCCTCCCTCTAATAATACAACTCAACTTTATTTTAAGCTGCTGGAACAACAACTTACTCTTTTTGGAGTTTTCCATCTTAAATAGATTTATTGATTGATTGATTGATTTAGGCTGTGCTCAGGTCTTACTTCTTTCAGTATCCTCTGTTTTTCCTCTATTTGTGTTTTACAAGTTGAAGCCTTCAGAAATACTGACACTTGCAGTGCTCAGCTGGTCCCCAGAGTAGAAATTATTATGTCTACTAAGTTGAGGTAAAAAATAAAAATAAAACCCCCTAGGACTTAAATAATTTTGTAGAATAGTATTCTAGCTATTTCTTGAACTTGTAGTTGACTTCCTGTGTGATCCTAAACTAACCCCTGAATTTAAGAGTCAGAGATTAGGTATGTTTACATTTCAATAATTAAGTTTATTATAGCATTAATTGCTTTTCCCAAGCATCCCCAGTTTGGGGGCCTTCATAACTGGAAATGTATATTTCCAAGATTTAGTTGAAAGGAATCTCATCTAATTTACATGCTCATATGAGAATATATATTGTCTATGCACACAAATCATATAGTTTAGTAGTTTGCAACTTCCATCCAAATTGGTTTTCATTCTCAGCATCTTTTCTAACCTAAAGATTGACTGATTTCACAACACACCCATGACCAGTTAGTTGCTATTTAAAACATAAATTGCTAACAAAATCTATATATTACACACCCACAAAGAAGCACATATTTTATAACAGTGAATAAGAAAGATAGAATGCCTTCTATGTAATATACATCCACATTTTCTTAGGTTTTTTCTTCTTTCTTAACTGCATTAGATTTTTCTGAGCTATTGCAAATAACCTGATTTTCCCATATTTGTGAAATGATTCCAATCTAAGAAAACTTAGCCTGCAGTAATGCAGATACAAGTAATATACCAAATTGTACCTTATTTAGTAAACTCTATTCATAACAAAATCACTTTAAAGCATAAGTTAAAGTTGGTGCTTATTCATTCAGCTGCCCTATGTCTTTTCATTGGTGCATTTAATCCATTTACCTTTGTATCTGTGTTTCTGTCTGTGTCTCTGTTTCTTCATCTTCTTAAAGCAGACCCTTTAGCATCTCTTGCACTGCTGGTTTGGTGGAGATGTAATCTTTTAGCCTTCTTTTGTCTGGGAAACTCCTTATTTCACCTTCCATTTTGAATGACAGCCTTGCTGGGTAGCATATTGTTGGTTGCAGGCCTTTGTTTTTCATTGCTTGAAATATTTTTTGTCATTCCCTTCTGGTTTGTTGTGTTTCCATTGAGAAATCAGCTGATAGTCTTATTGGAGCCCCCTTGTATGCTATTAGCTGTTTCTCTCAATGCTTTTAGGATTCTCTCCTTGTCTTTGAAATTTACCATTTTCATTATGATGGGTCTTGGAGTGGTCCTGTTTGGGTTCATTTTCCTTGGGACTCTCTGTGCTTCCTGAGTTTGCATGACATTTTTCTCACCTCAAGTTAGGGAAGTTTTCTTCCCTAACCTGTTTTCAAACAGGTTTTCTATCCCTTGCTCCTCCTCTTCTACTTCTGGTATCCCTATGATATGGATGTTACTAAGTTTCATATTGTCCTGCAGCTCTCGTAAAACCTCTTCACATTCTTTTTCAGTCTTTTTTTCATTTTGTTGCACTTCCTGGGAACTTTTTTCTACATTGACCTCCAGCTTGATGATTCGATCTTCTGCTTTTGATTCTTTCTACTGTGTTCTTCAATTTAGAAATTGTATTTTTCATTTCCTCCTGGCTCTTATTGATGGTTTCTATGTCCTTTTTAATGCTGGTGTAGTTCTCAGTAAGTTCCTTGTAGCTTTCCTAGAGTTTTGTTATCATTATTTTGAATTCCATGTCTGAGAGTGCACTTGCCTCTATTTCATTTTGCACTCTTCCTGGGGATTCCTCCTTTCCATTTGCTGAGGGTTTCTTTGTCTCCCCATTTTAGGTGACTCTTGTTTGTTTCTGCCTCTTGGATTGATCCCTTTGACTTACTCTCTTAGTGGTGTGACCTTCTGTGGTGTAGAGGTGCACTTTTTTTACTTCCAGGATCTGTGCTTGGTAATATCAGCTCCTGTCCCAGTCTGGGCCTAGTCAGCCAGTTGGAGACTACCTGAGATCCACTGTCTTTGTCTCCTTTAGTTGTTAATCCAATCAGTCTGTGATCAGTGGTCAGTTTTAGGCACCTCTGGGCGGGGCAGATGAATTCAGTTGTTAATCCAGTCAACCTGTAACCTGAGGTCAGGTTTAGGCACTGCTGGGTGGGCCAATTAATTCCTATGGATGGGGCTGTGGCTTCCCCTCAGGCGCCTGCCCTTTGGAGAAGAGTGATCTGCTGGCTGTATGGGGGATGGGTCTGCCCTGGACTCACAGGCTGCTCCCTCAGCTTTCCCCCTAAAGCACTGACCCAAACCCTCCTTAAGTGTCTCTAGTCCACTGTGCCCTCCCTCTGCTGGAGGCCATGTTAAGTGGGTGCCACTGTATTTTCGTGCATGGTCCCTTTAAGAATTCAGTCTCTCTGTAAAGCGGCTAAACCTGGAGGCTTTTTGCTTTTCACAGCTGGGTGCTGTTTTACTCTCAGCTGTGTTGCAGTAGGCTGGGAAGCCCTGTTGGGGGTTTAGATCAGATCCCACCCTTCTCAGGTGGAACTCCTGGCTGCTGAGATGCTCCGCCATCTCGTTCCTTCAGAGTACCCAGATTTAGCAGTGAACATTTTGTCATCTTTATATGTGTGTATGTGTGTACATATTCGGGTACTTTTGCTTGGTCATCCAAAGCTGATTGCAGGCGTGGCATTTTATCTCTGGGTGCAATCCATGTGCATCTTTGAAGCTTAGGTGTATTAAGCTTCAAAGCTTAATATTGAATAATACAGAAACAAAATTATACCTTAGAAAATTAATAGAAATTCCATGATCTCACCAGTGCATATTCAAATTTTTCCATTTGTCTCAAGATTGTCTATTATTTCTTTTTGTATATTAATTTGCTGTATTTGTTTTTGAACCAGAATTAAATCACAGGTCTCATGTTGCCTTTAGGTCTTCTGTTTTTTTAGTCTCTTTTAAACTAGTCCCTAGTTTGTAGTTATTTTTAAATACAAATATTGAAGAAGGAATTATAATGAGTAGGAAATAAGGATTCTGATATTTCATCTTTAAAATGGTAATATAACAAAATTCTTTCAAGAGTTTCTCTCTGATATGTCATGATTCTTAGTTTCTCCAATGAAAGAAAAGTTGAAGAAGTGAGTTTTAATTTTTAAAATCCCACATAAGAATATTTTGCTTTAATGTTCATTATTTCAAAGGAAATTAAAAATTCAGGGTGACCAAATGATTGAAAATGAAAGAGAAATACTATTTGTTGGTACATGCTTTATAGAGTTTTATTTTTGTGATTCAAGTGCTATTTTGCATTGAATATATATTAAACTAACAAGGAAATTAATTTAAAACTAAGTTATCAACAACCAACATTGTCAAAGAAACTCTTAACTTTTAATTATATAGCTTTAGAGGCAGTAGATTGCTGGCCTGTTTCATTGATACTACAAGGCACCTCATGCCCAGTTTTCATGCTATCAAGCCTATATTGTTGATACTTTAAGAGTCAGGCTGGGTCAGCTGAAGAAGAGCATCTAATCAATAATGACCAGAGTCATGAGACCAGAGTCATCTACTGATCATCTACTGAAGGACTAATGAAGACAATATAATTCATTGCCTTAATTAGGATGATTTTAGAGGGAAAGACAGCTCATTAATAATTACATTGGGACAATAGGTGGATGTAAACCAGGTTTCTTTAGGGTAAACCTCGAATTCAGTCACCCAATGTTTGGCTGCTAACATTTTTTTTCTTTTTTTTTTTATTGGCTGCTAACATTTTAAAGCTAATTATGTCAGTAAGGTAGCAGCAATCACTAAAAGAATTTTGATAATCCAAAACATTATTTAATTCTGTATTAGGGGAGCTTGATATTTAAAATATCCTTACCAATATTGTTATAAAACAAATACTCTTAAATTTATGTTTTGTATGAAACTAGATTTTATTATATAGTTAGTTGAAAATGTTATGAACATTAGATAATTAGAGTAAGCAGATACACAGAACAAATGTTATCTCAAAATATTATTTGAATGTTATCTTTTGTACATCTTTGTTATTCTAAATGTACTAATGAGTCATTCTTTTTCCCCCACTTTCAGAAAAAATAGTTTATTCCTCAAATAAAGCACATCACCATCATTAAATTGTTATTGTTTATCCATTTTATATGTAAGTTTGATATTAATTTTTCATTTAATTTATGCCCTTTCTATTTCCAAAAGTATTCTACATTATTTTTTTATTAAAAATACAGCTGCATTATAATCCTGAACATGAGAGTTCGGCCTTATAGTGCCGAACAGGAAAGAGGGGTTTTCCCATAGGACCAGCTGAGAGCCAAGGCGCAAGTAATTTCTCAATGAACACAGACAGCCTTCCAGGCAGTCAAGGGGAAAAGCAGCCACAGTAAGGTACAAAGCTCAGATTAAAGATAATCTAGTTCAATAAGAAAGGTATGTTGTCTCTAGCATTTATGCCTAAAAAATGTATATGTTTGAAAGGATTTTTGAGAAGCATTGTAAAACATCCTACAAGTAGTGTTTATAAAAGATACAGCAATGTCTTAAGAGCACAATACACAAAAGGTCTTTTTAAAATTTTTTTGGTTACTATTTAAAAATATGTTTGAATTAAATGCCTGTCTTAGTGAATAATGGAGCTATGAGTAAATGCTTTGTGTATATTATATTAAAAGCTGTGCACACCACATAATATGAATAGTTACATTCACACCTTTGCTGCTTCCCCTTTTAAAAATATTTTTCTTGTTACAGTATTTTTTTTTTAAGATTTTTATTCATTATTTTCAGAGAGAAGGGAAGAAAGGGAGAGAAGCATCAATGTATGGTTGCCTGTCACATGCCTCCAGCTAAGGACCTGGCTGGAGACCAGGTTTGCAACCTGGTTATGTACTCTAACTGGGAAATTGAACCAGCGACCATTGGGTTTGCAGGCCGGTGCCAATTCACTGGGCGACACCAGCCAGGGTGATCTTGTTACAGTTTTTCTGGAATTTTTATCAACCTCATGAATAAAATAAGAAGTACTCTCTAACCTGTCAAGATATCTATGTATGCATATGAAGTGTGCATTTAAGTAATCAAATACATAGATCTAGTCACATAAACATAAATTTCTAAGTTTTACCCTCCATGCTGCTCCTCTCCCTAATTTATAGAGGATACACACACATTCACAGAGCTGTAGATTTTATACTACTGATTTGAAAGACAATTAGATGAGTTCCATCCTTAAACACACACAAAACACACACACTTATTTATCCTTTTACAGAAGCAGGGACCATTTAAATTCTTTTTATTTAATTTTTTAGGGAGAGAAACATTGATTTATCATTCCACTTACGCATTAAGTGGTCAATTCTTTTATGTGCCCTGGCGTATCAGAATAACACCCTAACCAACTGAGCTATCCAGCCAGGACTAAGTAGGAACCATTTAAATAATCAAGTACTAAGAAACTGATGCTTCTCTGAAATGACATCCTCAAGATTAAAAGGATTTTAGGGTAGAAGGACCACTCTTAATCTGCTTTAATCCTGTTCTGTCTGTTTAAATACTTCTATCAGGGTGTTTCTTGGCTCACTATACACCTATTTCCTTATTTGGAACATTTAATTTTTTTTAGGGTGGAGTTCAGATCTCCAGTTTCTACTGTGAGCCTCTGATTTTTAAAAAGTTTAATTTTATTGTTGTTGTATTACATTCGTCCCATTCTCCCCTTTCTGCTCTTCCCCTGCCACCGTCCCCATCACAGTCAATCCCACATATGTGTGCATGGGTCATCCATGCTAGTCCTTTGACTGAATTGTTCCCTTTCTTTGCCTCCTTCTCCCCTTCCTCCTTCCCTTCTGCACACTGAAAGTCTGTTCCTTGTATTCATGTCTCTGGTTCTGTTTTGCTTGCTTGTTTTGTTCATTAGTCTCCTGTAATGGATGAGATCATATGGTATTTATTTTTCACTGACTGGCTTATTTCACTAAGCATACTACTTCCTAGTTCCATCCATGTTGTTGCAAAAGATAAAAGTTTCTCTTTTTTTTCTGCTGTGTAGTATTTAATTGTGTAAATATACCAAAGTTTTTTGATCCATTCATCCACTGATGGGCACTTAGGCTGTTTCCAGCACCTGGCTATTGTAAACAGTGCTGCTATAAACATAGGTGTATGTAGGTTCTTCAGAATTGGTGTTTTAGTATTCTTCAGTAATAATCCTAGCAGTGGAATTGCTGGGCCAAAAGGCAGTTTCATTTTTAGTTTTTTGTGGAAATTCCATACTGTGGTTGCAACAGATTGCATTTCCACCAACAGTGCACCAAGATTCCCTTTTCTCCCCATCCTTGCCAGAACTTATTGTTTGTTGATTTCTTGATGATTGCCATTCTGACAGGTGTGAGGTGGTATCTTACTGTGGTTTTAATTGTGTCTCTCTGACGGCTAGTGATGTTAAGCATTCTTTCATATGCGTTTGGGCTCTTTGTATGTCCTCATCAGAGAGGTGTCTGTTCAGGTCCTTTGCCCATTTTTATTTTATTTTATTTATTAAATTTAATTTTATTGTTGTATTACACCCATCCACTTTTTACTCCCCTCTGTCCCCTTCTCCACAGATCCACTCCACCCCAAAGTCAGTCCCACTTGTTGTCCATGTCCATGTCCATGTTTCTTCCATACTAGTTCCTTGACTAAACAGCTGCCATCCTTCCTCTCCTCCATCCCCCTCCCATCTCCCCTCTGCCCACTGAAGGTCTATTGTGTTCATGTTTCTGGTTCTGTTTTGCTTGTTTATTTTGTTCATTATTGTCCTGTAATGGGTGAGATTATATGGTATTTGTCTTTCAATGACTGGCTTATTTCACTAAGCATAATACTCTCCAGTTCCATCCATGTAGTTTGCAAAGGGTAGGAGTTCCTTCTTTTTTTCTGCTGTGTAGCATTCCATTGTGTAAATGTACCAAAGTTTTTTGATCCAATCATCCACTAACGGGCACTTAGGCTATTTTCAGCACTTGGCTATTGTAAATAGTGCTGCTATGAACATAGGGGTACATAGGTTCTTCTGAATTGATGTTTCAGGGTTCTTCAGGTATAGTCCTAGTAGTGGGATTGCTGAATCAAAAGGCAATTCCATTTTTTGTTTTTTGAGAAAACTGCATACTGTTTTCCATAGTGGCTGCACCTGCCTACATTCCCACTAATGTACCAGCACATCCTCACCAGCACTTGTTGTTTTTCAATTTGTTGATAGTTGCCATCCTGACAGGTGTGAGATGGTATCTTATTGTGGTTTTAATTTGCATCTCTCTGATGGCTAGTGATGTTGAGCATTCTTTCATATGCCTTTGGGTCCTTTGTATGTCTTCCTCAGAGAGTTGTCTGTTCAGGTTCTTTGCCCATTTTTAAATTGGGCTGTCTGTCTCCTTGATGTTGAGTCTCATAAGTTCTTTATATATTTTGGAGATCAAACCCTTGTCTGTGGTATCACTGGCAAATATGTTTTCCCATACAGTTGGTTCCATTTGAATTTTGCTGGTGTTTTTTTTAGCTGAACAGAGACTTTTCAGTTTGATGTAGTTCCACTTGTTTATTTGTTCTTTGATTTCCTTTGCCCTTGGAGAATTATCAGTAAACATATTTCTGCATAGGATATCCAAAAGTTTACTGCCTATATTTTTCTCCAGGACCTTTATGGTGGCACAGCTTATGTTTAAGTCCTTTACCTATCTTGAGTTTTTTCTGGTGTATGGTGTAGGTTGGTGGTCTAGTTTTATTTTTTTGCATGTTGCTGTCCAGTTCTCCCAACACCACTTGTTGAAGAGACTGTTTTTACTCCATTTTATGTTCCTTCCCCCTTTGTTGAATATTAATTGACCACAGAGTACTGGATTGATTTCTGGGCTCTCTGTTCTGTTCCATTGATCTATATTTCTGTTCTTATGCCAGTAAGACTGTTTTGATGACAGTAGCCTTACAATATAGTTTGAAGTCCGGTCTTGTGATTCCTTCTACCTTGTTCTTCTTTCTCAAGATTGCTGTGGCTATTTGTGGGCATTTTGGCTCCATATAAATTTTTGAAGTATTTTTTTCTATTTCTGTGAAGTCTGTCATTGGTATTTTAATTGGGATTGCACTGAATCTATAGATTGCTTTGGGTAGTACGGACATTTGAATGATGTTAATTCCTTCTATCCATGAACATGGCATATGATTCCATTAATTTGTATCTTCCTTAATTTCTTTCTTCAATGTTCTATAGTTTTCTGAGTACAGGTCTTTTACCTCCTTGGTTAAGTTTATGCCTGAGTACTTTATTTTTCTTATTGCTATGGTAAATGGGATTTGTTTTCTAGCTTCTATTTCTGGATATTTTGCTAAATTTGCTGATTAGGTTGAGTAAGTTTTTGATGGAGCCTATCGGGTTTTATATGTACACTATCATATCATCTGCAAATAATGACAGTTTGACTTCCTCCTTTCCAATTGGATACCTTTGATTCCTTTTTCTTCTCTGATGGCTGTAGCTAGAATTTCCAAGACAATGTTGAATAGAAGTGGAGAAAGTGGACAGCCTTGTCTCGTTCCTGATCTTAGGGGGAAAGCTTTTAGTTTTTGTCCATTAAGTATGATGTTGGCTTCAGGTTTCTGATATGTAGCCTTTATGATGTTGAGGTATGCTCCCTCTATTCCCATTTTGCTGAGTGTTTTTTATCATAAATGGTTGCTGTACTTTATCAAATGCTTTTTCAGCATCTATTGATATGATCATATGGTTTTTGCCTTTCAATTTGTTGAAGTGGTGTATGACATTGATTGATTTACAAATCTTGTAGCATCCTTGCATCCCTGGGATGAAACCCACTTGATCATGGTGTATGATCTTTGTAATGTACTGCTGAATCTGATTGGCCAATATTTTGTTGACAATATTAGCATCTATGTTCATCAGAGATACTGGCCTGTAGCTTTCTTTCTTAGTTGTGTCTTGCCCTGGTTTTGGAATTAGAATATTGGCCTCATAGAAAGAGTTTGGGAGTCTTCCCTCTTCTTGGATTTTTTGGTATAGGTTGAGAAGGATATGAGTTAGTTCTTTTTTAAATGTTTGATAAAATTCACCTGTATAGCTCTCTGGTCCAGGGCTCTTATGCTTTGGGAGATTTTGGATTACTTCTTCAATTTGACTAGTTGTTATTGGTCTATTCAGGCTTTCTGCTTCTTCTGGATTCAGTTTTGGTAGATTATACATTTCCAGAAATGTGTCCATTTCACCCAGGACACACAAATTCAGTTGTAAATTAATGACTCTGTGATCACCTGCCAGGCTCAGTGCCACTGGGCTAGACAGATTAATTTAGTTATAATCCAATGAATCTGTGGTCCACTGCTAGACTCAGGTTCCACAGATTAATTCATTTGTAAATCACTGAATCTGTGACCAGCCATCAGGTTCAGATGCAGCTTGGTGGGACAGTCATATTCAGTTGTAAATCAGTACAACTGAATCTGTGATTAGCCACCAGGCCCAGGTGCCAGTGGGTGAGACAGATCAACTCAGTTGAAAACTAAGATATCCATGATCATCCACCAGGCTCCTAAGCCACAGGGCAGGACTGACTCACCTAGCCACCAGTCCCAGGCACTACTGGGTGAGAAAAACCCATTCAGGTGCAAACTATTATATCAGTGCTCAGCTGCTGGGCTTAGACACTACTGGGCAGGTGAGATTGATTCAGATGTAAATCAATAAATTATGACCAGGCACTAGGCTCAGGCACCGCTGGGCGGGGCAGATTGGTTCCAGTGGGCAGGGCTATGAGGACTCCTCATACAGAATCCTCTTGGTGGAGCGTAGTCTGCCTGAAGTATGGGTGATGAGTCAGCACTGGGACTCACCACTGCAAACTCTTCCCCAAGTATCTCTAGTCCACTCTGCCCTTCCTCTGCTGGAGCCCAGGGCAGGTGGGTGCCAATGTATTTTCGTTTGTGGTCACCTTAGTAGTTCTTTGTCTCCAGCACTCCCTTAGGCTAGTAAACCCTGTAGCTTTCTACCCTTCTCAGCTGGATGCTGTCTTACTCTCCACTGTGTTGCTGTATGCTGGGACTCCCAGCTGGGGGACCAGAACCCACCCTTCTCGGATGGAGCCCCTGGCTCTGTTCCTTCAGCTGCTGCCTCCAGTGGGGGCCCAACCAGCCCTCTTGCATTTCCGTGATTCCTACCAGTCATGTTGTGGTGAAGCATACTCTTCTGGTCTGTCCATGGTTATATAAGACTTCTTTCCAGCTGGTGTCCTGTTGATTATTTCAGATGATTTTTTCCCAGTTAAGTTGTAATTCCAGATCAGCTCCTGGGAGGAGATTGGTGTAGCTCCGCTTACTCCTCTGCCATCTTGGTCCTCCCCCAAGAGTTATGAGTGAATATGTAGAGAAATGCCTTCAAAGTTTGAAATTAGTGTGATTTTCTCATTGAAGTCTTTGTAGCCTGAAGTTTCATACAAATAGCCTTATTCTTGTGACATAATTTGAGCATTGGGGGAAATACTCATATCACACAGCATCCTTATTCCTCTAAAGATTATGCATTGCAGAAATCACTCCTACTAGACATCATCCTAAAACACAATTCACAGTAGCACACCCAGCCTCTGAGTTTTAGTGAAGTACTTCCTCAATTGTTATATGCCATCTTCTCTAGAAATCAAGTTTAACTTTTTGTATGAATGCTAGGTTGCTGCCTAGAACTAAAATTACTAATTTAAAGTTTATTTAACTAGGGCAGAAGAGCAGGAAAAAAAAAGTTGTCTTTTTAAATTTAGATTTAGAATGCTTATATTTATGGCATATAGCTGATTTATGTGGAGTCCACTGAACTCCATAGATTTATTTTTCAGATAAACAATTAAATCATGTTTTAATATTATAAACTATTATAAAACTCATTTTACTGGCTGCATTAAGGTATTCAACACAAATTTAATATATTTATTACTTTATTTCTACTAGACACAGGCTTTTTTTTTTTTCATTATGGAGTAACTTCTACAATGAGTATTTTTTTCCTGAATTTAGGATTTCTTGATTTAGTTTAAGTTTCAAGATGGTCAATGACTGTGGAAAAATTATAATAAATGTTTAAGGTTCTTGGTTTTAATTGACAGTTACACTTTCCAAATATATTTTTCAGTTTAACTTTCAATACCTGTTTCACTACAAATGATAATTTTATTTGGAAAATAGAGGGTTCTTTTTTCTTGTTGGATTACTTGATTTTGTAATTTGTGTCCTTCACTTTTATTGAGCATAATTTAGAAACTATTTCAAGAGGGTTTGTGGAGAAACTGTAGAGCAAGAAAATAAAACAAGAAAAGAAAGGTAAAGTGTTTTAAAAATTGAAGTTTATTCATGAAGCTATGGATATTTATTATATTTTGTTCATGCACTTTTTGCATGGGAACTTATTTAATATTAAAGTTACTAAGGAAGTCTCATATGTAAAGTCTTCCTAGAAGCTTCAGGAAGATGGTGTAGGTTATTCTATGTCCCTGAGCCTGTGTTGGTGAGCGGGAGAGCATTCCTGTGCCTCTGCTGCCACTCTCTGTCACTAGTGAGAACTGCACCTTCATTTCATAGCTCCAGGCCAAATTTGATCATCTCTCAAGAGTCCACCAAGACGAGAGACTGAAGCTTGAAGAAAAGAGGAGACTTTTGGAAGAAGAAATAATCTCTTTCTCTAAAAAGAAAGCTACCTCTGAAATATACCAGAATCAGACCTTTATGGCAATGGGCAGCAACCTGAAGAAGGACAGGGATCGTAAGAGGTAAGACATCTCCAACCACCCATCTCTGGTAGCTTTGTCCCAATCAATTCCTGTCTCATGCCCCCTCCCCCCTTTTATTTTTTTAAGGTTTTATTGTATTTTTTTAGAGAGAGGGGAAGGGAGAGAGGCAGAGAGGGAGAGAGACATCAATGTATGGTTGCCTTTCACCTGCCTCCAGCTACGGACCTGGCTGGAGACCTGGCTGGAGACCTGGCTGGAGACCTGGCTTGCAACCTGGTTATGTGCCCTGGCTGGGGAGTTGAACCAGTGACCTTTGGGTTCTCAGGCTGGCGCCTTATCCACTGTGCCACCAGCCAGGGTTCGTTGCCCCTTTTGATCTTTACAGTGCTTCTCCCTGTCAATTTCCTCGTCCTTGTTTGCCTTCTGGGGCTAAATGTTAGCACCTTGAGAACAGAGACCTTGTCCTTGTTCACTGCTGCTTCCCTAGAATCTAGAACAGCACCTGGCATATATTATGTGCTTGTTAAATATTGGGCAGAGTGAAGGAATGAATGAACGAAGAAATGAATGAATGCATGCATGAACAAACAAACTAAATAAAAATACATCACAGTGTAAAAAGGTTAGTTACCTGGGGAAAAAGTCAGCTGTTCTTATTTCATAGCCAAGCCTATGGCTCTAATACACATCTAATAACTGCTGACCTTCCATTAGTTGCATTGAATTTTATGTCTAATTGGAAGCTATATAGTTTCTTGTGGAATCATATGTGCAAAATAATACTTGATTCTTAAAAAAAAAATAATTCTTAGGTTCGCTTTTTAAAAATAAATTCTACTGATAATGATTTTGTGAGAATTTTTATTTTAATAAGGGAACCAGGCTATCGATTCGAACTCCTGTGCTTTGATGTCAGAGCTTGTGAAACCAATGGTGGACGTAAAGATGCAGAGGAAGGTAGAGAGGGTACCAGTACAATGGGGCGGCCATGAGTAGCATTTGGATGATGTTCTCAAGGCTTATAGGTTTGGGGTATGTGTTACAATAGAATTACCAAAATTTTAGAAAATAAGTTTTCTTCCCCTTTTTTACTTTGTGTCCTTCATTTTATTTCTCCCATTTAAAATGTACTTGTCAGTTTCCCTGTATGACTGTTCTTGAAATTCATCATTGATTTCTCCTGTTGAGAATGCTTCTTTGTGGGTTTCTGCCTCAGTTTACTCCAATTATCTCTGCTCTAGCAGCATCAAGTCCTCCTTACGTTCCTCACAGAGCAACACTTCTGGTTTAATTTTATCACCACAGCTTATTTCAAACCTAACATTTTCAGAATATTAAAACTCAACTTCAGAGTAGTTAGGAAAACATAATGTTTGTTCATGGTCACTTTCCGTTTTTGAACTACGGAGAAGTAAATCCACAAGGTTTTGGTGTAATTGACCAGTAGATTTTATAGCTTTTGGGGGAAGAAAGAGGAATTCTTATGTATGATCTTTTAATATATGCTCCACAAGGGCATGGATTCTGAGTTTTGTTCATGGATGTATCCATCCCTAGAGCCTAGAACAGTGCCTGGTACATAGTGGGCATCTATTATTTGTCAAAAGAATAATACAACATTTATTCAAGTATTGAATTTCAAAAGAAACAGTAAATGAATTTATCACTGCTTTTCATTATATTTTGAATTACAAAGCTGTGGGACCTATTACCTTCTTTTTATCTTACTCCAGTGTTAATAAAATTGGATTCCCATATTTATTTTATATATGAAAGATAATTTACACTTACATTGTAGAGATTATCATCCTGCTGTACTTGAGAACCATAGTTGTGAGCTGTTGCTGACAAAAAACAGGGTCATAGTTTTTTGAGAGCCTAGAATTTATCTTCAAGAAAACATAGTTTGGTGGGTTTTTTTGTGTTCCTTTCTTTCCAAAGTTCCATAATTAGCTATCCTATAGAATATTAGATATATATGTGCTCTTTCTGGAAAAGCTTTGTAAAAAATAATGATTTTAGTAATTTTTACTTCCTATATGGTTTTATATTGTACCAATCAAATATTTTTTCTCTTTCCAGCTCCAATTTTATGTAAAACAAAGGTTCCAGGTCACAGAAGGTCATCACAAGCAAAGTTATTAAAATGTTAGAAGTATGCTGTGTTTAAAAAAATTTTTTTTTGCTGTTTTTATTTGCTCTATATGGCAAGTATCCACAGTTACCACCAGTTATGGAAAAATATTTTTAAGTATAAGGTATTCAATAAGCTGGAGTGGGTGATAGAACTTATATATTCACTATTGTTAGAAGTATTTAAGTTACTGGTTTGTGTTGAATCTAGGTCACTGTTCCCACTACTGATATGTTGTCACTTTGCAGAGCATCATACAACAGAGCAGTGCCAGTGCCATTGAAAATACCAAACTTATCCATATTATTGCTGTCTGATTGCATTTATATTGCAAAATGAACCTTTTGTTATACATACCGAATTTTTGGGAATATTTTAAAATGTATTATGTACCTGAAAGTCTAAAAAGTATTATGTGCTTTTTAATTTTTGATATAATTATCCATTTGGTGACATGATTCTAAGCTTTTGTATCAAATTTTATATAATATGCTTCAGTATGCTTTATTGTGGTCGATATATTATTGTGATGAAAAAAAAAACCAACAACTGTGTTTAAAAGCAAAAGCATTTAAGTACATAAACCCATTTCCTAGTGATAAGTACTTTTGAACCTGGGAGTTATCACAGTATTTTCATTAGCATATATAATATACTGTTGCTTAGAACTCTGTCTTCAGGGAGAAAAATAATAAGATTGAATTATCTTACTAAAAATACTGCTTAAGAAAATAGCTATGAACATCCAAGTATTAAAGGTATTAGAAGTTAGAAAATTTATATCAAAAGTGATCATTGAAGTTAGTGCCTTAGTAGTATTCTCAGAACAATTAACTTTTCTTAACAGTCATAAGTATACAGTTTTTATTTTTGTACTTAAATGTTGTTAAGTAAAGTTGACATTTATTCTGAACAAATAAAGTGTATCTACATACTTACTAAAATGTGTTTAAATTACATTAACTTTTTTACAAACTATCATTTTAAAGAACATTTTATCAAAATTTAATTATATGCTTGAATTATTTTAAAACAGGTATATTACCAATATTTTTTAGTATTTTTCAGCATGTAACTTAGCCTTAGGTCGTTTGTATGTTTTTGTTTTTGTTTTTGTTTTTGTTTTTTTAATGAAGCTGTGTAAGTTGCAAATAAAACCTTTCACTTTCTAACATAACTTATCTGGACAAACACTTGACTTTCCATTTTTTCATTTGAAATACACAAATGTCTCTTAACCTTTTAAAACTGTAGTAAAGTCAGTTAAAAGTATCACAGAGAAAGCTTTGAACGTTCTTCTCAGGATCAGCAATGCCCAGGTTCTAGAAGGTGGGAGCAAGAGGGCTGGTGAGCCCCTGAGGGCAGGTAGGCTGTAGTACACAGCCCAGCCAATGTCACAGCCTGAGCATTAGTACAGAGTGTCATCCAGGAAGCTCAGTGATGTGATGGGGGGGCGGGGGGGGGTGGTTAATCATAGTCACATTATATCAAACTCTGTACAAAACAGCAGTCCTAAAGTTTAGTAAAGTTACTTTTAAGTATCAGATTGGTTGTTGACATGTTCAAAACAAAGTTACTCAAATTTCTAGTTGAAAACATAGTGGCAAACTGCCTAAGATTCTGCACTTAACAGAAAGGTAATCACTTTATTATTAATGACTCTGCTGTGAGAAAGGTTCACCCCATGTGCTTTAACCATAATGTGAATCTCATTTATTTTATCTATTTGGGATTCCAGGTATGATTTTACTTTAGAGTTGCATTGCAAAGAAAAAAATTTTAACACAGTTGCACAATGTTCAAATTCTCCTTATTTAAGACAGTTGAACATACATAATATTCAAATTCTCCTTATGCATTGATGCTTAAAGTAATAAATTTCCTGGGAACAAAATAAAGCTAGAGAAGTTGTTGTTTATATTTTTTCCCATAAAGCATGTGAAAGAATTGCCTCTCACTACTAACCATTAATTTCTGTACATATTACCCCTTAATTTTAAAGCTCTTTCACATGGACTATTTCCGTTTCAAAACAACACAAAGGAAAAAGCATTACAGGTATTGTTATTATCCCCATCTTGAAGATGAACTCAATTTAGGCCCCGTGTTCCTCTTGGGCGAGGAGTCTATCCATTGTCCTTATGGAGCAACCACAATAATAACAAGACAGAGCAAATTTATTCATAGATTATTCTGAAAGGCACTCCTGCCTCTATTCACAGCACAAGAGAGCCTCCAGGGAAGTGACTGGGTCTTGAAACATTGGAAGTAATTTTTAATGATTATTTATTCATTTTTTAGGTCAGTTTAATTTTATTGATTTATTGTTGTTATATTACATTTGCCCCCCTCTTTTTCCCCATTGTTCTTCCCTGTCCTGCCCTCCTCCACTTCCCCAACATTCTATCCTCATCCTGTTCATGTCCAGGGTTTATTTATACTAGTCCTTGGCTAGACTCTTCCACTTCTTCCCCCTTTTTCTCCCTCCCCTGACCCCTCTGATCACTGTCAGTCTGTTCCTTATTTAAATGTAGGAATGAAGAAAGGCAATCCAGGTACAAGAATTAATGTGTTTTTTGTAAAATTTATAAAAGTAGCTATATATGAATAAAGAATATAGGGGAGATGTAACTGCACAAAGTCAAAATCCTTATGCAGGATGGACATATAATATATATAATGTTATTTGTGCACAAAGGTTAGCTTATTAGCTCACTGCAAAGGTGTTATGGATCATATTTCAATTGTTTTGGAAAACATTTTGTTTGTGTCAAAAGAATATTTCTTTTACGTTTCCTAGGCTAGGAGGCACGAATCCCAATTCTGGCATACTGTATATTCTTAATGTTAAGACTTGCTGCACTGGCTGTGTGTTTGTTGTCCCTCTTTCTTCTAGTGCCTGTTACAAATATGTGTGGTGTAGTGGTTGTTTTCGTTGGTAGTACTGTGTGTGTCTTGGGTGCGTGTACACACATATATATGTATACGTAAGTTGTATAAATATATGTACATATATAATTTCTCCCAATAGATCTCGGTCTAACCATGCAATCCAAAAGGTGACTCTGCATAGATGCCTAGCATAAAGTTTACCGCCTAAGCCAACTATGAAGCAAGGCACACTTTTATTCCTTCTGATAGGTTTTCTTGGTTTTATTTTTATTTTTGTTTAAAACCAAGCTACTACAGCTTTAAGTATTTTGCATTACATAGAATATTTTTAATAAATTAATTTTATATTTTCAATATTCAGACATATACTATAATATATATATGTATATATATGTGTGTATATATACACAATAAATGCTCTCATTCTTTTTTTATTCTTTTTTATTTTTTAAAATTTTTAAAAATTTTATTGTTGTTGTATTACATCCATCCTCTTTTTTGCTCCCCTCTGTCCCCCTCCCCACTCACTCATTCCCCCCAAAGTCATTCCCACCTGTTGTCCATGTCCATGGTTCCTTTATACTAGGTTCTTGTCTAAGCTGCTTCCCTTCCTTGCCTTTGCCTCCCCCCTCCCCCCAACTCCTTTCCCCCTGACCACTGAAGGCCTATTCACTGCATTCATATATTTGGTTCTGTTTTGCTTGTTAGTTTTGTTCATTATTGTCCTGTAGTGGGTGAGAACATATATTTGTCCTTCACTGACTGGCTTATTTCACTAAGCATAATACTCTCCAGTTCCATCCATGTTGTTGGCAAAGGGTATGAGTTCCTTCTTTCTTTCTGCTATATAGAATTCCATTGTGTAAATGTACCAAAGTTTTTTGATCCAATCATCCACCGATGGACACTTAGGCTGTTTCCAGCACTTGGCTATTGTAAATAGTGCTGCTATGAACATAGGTGTACATAATATTTTTTTGATAAATCCCTGACAATGTATGTTGACAGATGCTAAGTTTCCACACACACAAGCATAATGTGCCATGCTTCAGGACAGACAGCACTGCAAAGCCATGTGGTCAGTCTTAACTATTAGTATTTCATTTTGTTGGTTTGTTTCAATATGCTGAAAATGTAAAGATGATGGGTTTTTTTTTTTCAACTTTAATTTTTTTGATAAATCCCTGAGTGAAGTTTTAGAGGTAACTTGGGAGCAGGTTAAGAAAGTGTGTGAGACCAATCTAGAGTGCACTAGGAGCCATGGAAAGATTACACCTCACATGGGCAGATATTACTCCAGAGTTCATGAGAAAGGTAAATGGGAGGAGGAACTATGGCAGGGGCAGTTCAACTCATTAGACTACAGTGTAGGCCAATAGTTCTTAACCCTAAGTATACAATAAAATAATGTAAGTTGCATTTAGAAAAAAAAAAATTACTGATGCATCCCTGGCTGGTATATCTCAACTGGTTGTAGTACTGTCCTGCAAACCGAAAGGTCATGGGTTCAGTTCTCAGTCAGGGCACGTGCATGGGTTGTGGGTTCTGTCCCCAGATGGGGTGTGTATGAGAGGCAACCATTTGATATTTCTCTCTCACATTGGTGTTTCCTTTCCTCTCTCCCTTCCCCTATTTCTTTTTTTTTTTCTGAAAACTTTATTCTTTTTTTTTTTTTTTTAATTTTATTGTTGTTGTATTACATCCATCCTCTTTTTGCTAAAATCAATAAGCATGTTTTCAGATGAAGCTAAAAAAGTATTGATGCAGAAAGGAATATATAGTAAAGGAAGAAAGTTCTCATTAAAAGGATAATTCCAAATGAATAATGACTATAAAACAATGAATATGTGACTCATGGTTAGAAGTTATATAAAGAACTTTAATTTTAATACAACACTACAGTGGCCTGTTAGTTGGGAGAGTGGGGAAGATCAAGTGGCCTAAGGCTCTTGTGTTAACTGGGATGAGAATAAAAGTCTCAGTTCACCAGGTGACATGAGAGTTAAGGGTGCATGTAAGTGTAGTGCAGTGTATAACTTTCAAGCAGTAGAAAGAAAGCTAATCAAAAAACGATAATCCAAAATAAAATAAAGGATATAAAATAGGTATGACACCATAAAGCATTTCATAATATGGTAGATTTAGATTCAAATAAATCAGTAATGACATGTACTACATGCTCTAATTTTCTTTTTAGATAAAAGTTTGTTTATATATATATAATTTAAAAAAAAATTTATTGTTGTTGTATTATATCCATCCTCTTTGGGGAGGGGGACAGAGGGGAACAAAAAGGGGATAGATAAAAGTTTTTAAAAAACAGCTATCTGCACTTATGAGAGAGGTCTAAAACTTTTATCCTTATAGACAGAAGATAGAAAAAGGAACATAATGCAATTTCTCTAACCAAAAGCTAATGAGTGGCTGTATTTTCTGTATATGAAAAACTTTAAGACAAAAAGCATTGTTAGGAATGAAAATATATGCTTCAAATTATTACATTATTAAAATATATAATTCCAAATTTGTATGTGATGTTGTAGCCTCAGCAACCCATGGATCAGAGAAGAAATCAAAAAGGAAATTAGAACATATTTGAACTGAGTTATAATGTAAATATATACCATAACTTGAGAGAAACAGCTAAGGTCATTTTTAGAGTCATTATTTACTCTTTAATGCTAGTATTAGAAGGGATAAAAGGCTGAAAACCAGTATACTACACATCCACCTCAAAAAATTATGAAAGAGGCCCTGGCTGGTGGCACAGTGGATGAGGCACTACGAACCCAAAGGTTGCTGGTTTGATTCCCCAGCCAGGACACATAATGAGGTTGCAAGCCGGGTCTCCAGCCAGGTCTGTAGCTGGAGGCAGGTGAGAAAGGCAACCATTGATGTCTCTCTCTGTCCCTCTCTCTGCCTCCCTCCCTTCCCCTCTAAAAATAATAAAATAAAATTTTTAAAAAATAATTTTAAAAAATTAGGAAAGAGGAGTAACAATCTAAAGAAAAATAATGAGAAGAGGAATTAGTGAAATGGAAAAATATCGGAAGTCCTTACATTTTAAAATACTAAGATTGATAAATCATGACAAGATGGCCTAGGAGAATGAATGAAAAGAGGCATAGAATGACCCTCTCTCTCATCTCCCCAAACAAACACACACACCAAAAAAACATCTTTGACTTTAAAAAAAAAAAAAAGCTATGGCATGACCAGAACATTTTACATTGCTGGTGGGAATGCAACATGATTCAATCACTATGACAGTTTCTTATACCTTTGCCACATTAATTTTCTGTGGCTGCTCTAACAAGTTAGCATAAACTTAGTGGCTTAAAATAACAGCATTCTTACAGTTTCAGGAGCCATTAGGTTGACATGGGTTTCACAGAGCTAAAATCAAGTTGTGGATAGGGCTGTGTTCAAGGGAAGAATCTTTTTCTTGACCTTTTCTAGCCTATGGAAGCTACCTACATTCCTTAGCTCCTGACCCAATCTTCTTTTTTGAAGTCACCAATGGTGAGTTGAGTTCTCACACTGCATCAGTCTGACCTTTTCCTCTCCTTGCTCTTTCACTTAACTGGGCCCACCAATCTCCCTATTTGCTGGTTAGTAACCTTAATTTCCCTTTGCCATGTAACCTAACATTTAGAAGGTCCAGAGAGTAAGATCTTTAGGGGAGTGCCATCAGAGGAATGGTGGCATAAGAGATCCCCTTGGTTTCATTCCCTGAAATTTCAACAAGTTTATCAGCTATAATTCAACAAAGAATTCCCTGCCCAACATATAGGTATGCTGAAGAGATCCATGCATTGGAGCATGTAAAGGTAGGCAAACAGGAACAAAGAACAGGCAGGAATGGAGGAAAGCTCATATGAGTCACTGACAGCCCTACATCCCAGAGTTTGCAGTGGGTTCACCTTGGAGAGGAAAGGATACCAGCTGCCCCTCTTTGGTGGGCAGTCCTGTAGGAATGGGCTGTATGAACTGTGGCTGGGCCAGCCGAGAGGCCTGGGCAAGGAGACAGAGCAGGGGTTCTGCTGTGACTGTTGGCTGTCAGGTTGTCAGTGTTCCAAAGAAATGGAGCCACAGAGCCCTGGATGCCTTTTAGACTCCCAAAACTCACCCCACTGTGGCCCTTGGTATCAGGTTTCTGAGCACACTACCTCCCAACCTGAGAGCTATTATGTTAGAATTCCTTTTTCCTTCTGTGACTGATCCCCAGATGGGGCACATGGTGGGGGGTAGCAGTGGAGGTCTGCAGTTGCCATTACTGAGAGGGCAAAACAAACCCCATACCCAAGCATCACATTTATACTGACAGGAAAACTCTTGATTCAAAGCTACTAACTGGAAAATAGTAAAATGACATCTTCAGAGAAATCTGGTGAAGTGCCATTAACATATAGATGCCTGGAAAGAAGGAGCCCATCCAATACCATGAATAACCAAGGTAGCAAGGCAGCTCAGAGAGAAAAAATATCCAGAAGACAAACTGGAACACATGGAAATAGGTAATATATATGACAAGGAATTCAAGTTTGCAGTTCTAAAAATAACAAGATGTGAGAAAATACAAACACAATGTGATGCACTAAAAAAACAATGAACAAAATAACTACTAAAGAGATTGAAACTTAAAAAAGCCATAGAAGTCCTAGAGATGAAGCATTCAATAAAGGAGATCAGGAATAAGCATAGCAAACAGAACCAGCCAGATGGAGGAAAGAATTAGTGATATTGAAGAAAGGAATCTAAAAATAATACAGAGGGAGACCTGAGCATAAAAAAATGAAAAAGCTCTACAAGAACTATCTGACTCCACCAGAAAAAGTAATATAAGAATAATAGGCATACTAGAAGACAGGGAGATGGAAACAGCCTATTCAAACAAATTATGGATGAGAACTTCCCAAACCTATGGAATGAACTAGGTTGAATCCAAGAAGCAAACAGAATACCTAGTTAATCCAAAGAGGCTGTCTTCAAGGCACACTGTATTAAAACAAAAACAAAAACATAATGACAAATTCTCAAAGCAGCCTGGAAAAAACAAGATAGTGACCTACAAAGTAAATCCAATCAGGATATTATCAGACTTCTCAGCAAAAACTACAAGCCAGAAGAGAATGAAATCAAATATTCAAACTACTGAGAGAAATTACAGGCCAAGAATAATGTGTCCAGCCGTTATCCTTTAAATATGAAAGTGGAATAAAGACCTTTCCAGACATACAGAGCTGAGTGAGTTTATCACTGGAAACCCTCCATTGCAGGAGATATTCAAGGGGTTATTCTATCTAAAACAAAGAGTAAAAAGGTCACAACATTATGAGTGAGATTATCAAAGAAACAGCATAAGCAGATCTGACAACAAAAACACAAAAGGGGAGTGGGCAAAGGCTTGAACTGGCAAAGAAGTACGGAGATTAGATGCATTCAAAATTGAGAAACTGTGGTGTATGTTCAACTTTCTTTTTCATAACACACAAAAACCCCAAGTCTGTGACATAACAAACGAGGAAACAAGCATGGAATACCACCAAGCAAAATCAATAGACAAACACAAAGGAAAAAGAACAACTGGAGGCACAGAGATACCAGAAAATAAAGAATGAGTGGCTATACGAAATCCTCATACAACAGTAATTGCCCTAAATGTATATGGACTGAATTCATCAATAAAGAGGCATAGAGTAGCAGATTGGATCAAAAAACAAAACCCAACCATACTCTGCTTTCATGAGACACATCTAAACTTCAAAGTTAGATTTAAAGTGAAAGGGTGGAAAATAATTCTCCAAGCACTTAACCTCCACAGAAAAGCAGGTGTAGCCATTCTTATATCTGACAAAACATATTTCAAGATAACAAGGGTAACAACAAAAAAAGATGGACATTTTGTAATGATGAAGGGGACACTACATCAAGAAGACATAAAACTACTTAATATATATGCACCCAATCATGGAGTACTGAAATATATAAAGCAACTTCTAACAGAACTAAAGGGAGAAACAGACAACTCATAGTTGAGGATCTTAATACTCCATTGACAGCTGTAGATAGAACATTTAAACAGAAAATCAATAAAGAAATATCAACCTTAAATGACACATTAGAATAAATTATGGGCATAATTGACCTACACAGAGCATTTCATCCCATAACATCAGATTATGCATTCTCCTTGCACATGGAACTTTCTCAAGGATAGATAGTATGTTGGGTCATAAAACTAGCCTTAACAAATTCAAGAAGATTGAAATTTCACCAAGCAAATCTGATCACAATGCCTTGAAATTAGAAATCAACTTCAGGTGTTTCAGTCCACCCCAGGGGAGCAGTTACCATTGTTCTGGGAGGAGGATGCATGTGGCTGGCTGAAACTGAAGTAAAACAAAAGCCAAGCTACTCAGTGTAGTGCCTTTGAAGTGGCCTCTGAAGGTGGTGTGGACCAGCTGCAAGTGGGCAGTTGGAAGCTGTGGACCAGGTAGAATGCTTCTCATACTGCACCCAAATCCAGCACATTTGCCTAGTCCATTTACCCTGCGGGATGTCTGCCATCAACCCATGGGCCTCCTGGTGTGTCTTTACACACCAACCTGGGAGATAGCAGCTGTTGACCAATGGGCCTCCTAGGGGTGAGTCAAAAGCTCGTGTTCCTATCCACCACATTGGCTGCCATGCTATGACCTCTCCCACCAGTGACCTGCCATGCTCAGGGATCCAACTGGAGGAGCCAGCTCTGTGTCCTCAGGACTCGGCCTGGCACGTGGAGGAGACCCCTAAGGAGGGGAGGATGGCTACTGAGTTCCCAACAACTCAGGTCCAGGAAATAATGACCTTCAAGATATAGCTGTGGGCTTCACCCAAGAAGGATGGGGGCTGCTGGACCCTGTTTAGAGGACACTGTACCCTGATGTGATGCTGGAGACCTTACGCACCTGCCCTCTGTGGACAAGGGAATCAGATCACCACGCCTGAGGTCATAGTCCTGCTGGAGTGAGGAGAAGAGCTGTAGTTGGTGGAGTAAGTATACCCTCAGAACACCTGTACATAACTGGTGAGAAATCCTGAAGCAAAGCATTGATTCCAACACAGCACTTCCCTACATGTTGTAGGAAAGAACAATCCTATAGCATGAAGTTGGGATGGTACATGTGGGATAATCCTTGGTTCTCCAGGTTAGAAATTTGGGGGTATGAAGACCAATTACAGATGTAATTGAACCACATGAACCAGAGTACAGCTATGAGGCAAATGGTTTTCATGCATAAGCAAATACAGTCGCCAAGAGACTGTGTTCTGTGAACACTCAGGGACAGTGTAGCCAGAGCTTAAACTTTGTTCCATCTCAGAGAGTTTCTCAAATAGAACATTTCTTTATTTTATTTTATTTTATTTTATTGTTGTTGTATTACATCCATCCCTTTTTTGCTCCCCTCTGTCCCTCTCCCCACCCACCCTTTCCCCACAAAGTCAATCCCACCTGTTGTCCATGTCCATGGTTCTTTTATACTAGGTTCTTGTCTAGGCTGCTCCCCTTCTTTGCCTCTGCCTCCCCCCTCCCCCCAACCCCTTTCCCCCTGACCACTGCAAGCCTATTCCTTGTATTCATACACTTGGTTCTGTTTTGCTTGTTGTTAGTTTTGCTCATTATTGTCCCGTAATGGGTGAGATCATATGATACCTGTCCTTCATTGACTGGCTTATTTCACTAAGCATAATACTCTCCAGTTCCATCCATGTTGTTGCAAAGGGTACAAGTTCCTTCTTTCTTTCGGCCATATAGAATTCCATTGTGTAAATGTACCAAAGCTTTTTGATCCAATCATCCACCAATGGGCACTTAAGCTGTTTCCAGCACCTGGCTATTGTAAATAGTGCCGCTATGAACATAGGTGTGCATAGGTTCTTATGAATTGGTGTCTCAGGCTTCTTTGGGTATAGTCCTAGTAGTGGAATTGCTGGATCAAAAGGCAGTTCCATTTTTAGTTTTTTAAGGAAACCCCATACTGTTTTCTACAGTAGATGCACCAGCCTGCATTCCCACCAACAGTGTATGAGGGTTCCCTTTGCCCCGCATCCTCGCCAACACTTGTTGTTTGTTGATTTGCTGATGATTGCCATTCTGACAGGTGTGAGGTGGTATCTTAATGCAGTTTTAATTTGCATCTCTCTGATGACTAGCGATGTTGAGCATTCTTTCATATGCCTCTG
>PVIW01004689.1:0-125321 GCA_004026585.1 Noctilio leporinus | reverse complement strand
CAAGTTCCTTCTTTCTTTCTGCTATATAGAATTCCATTGTGTAAATGTACCAAAGTTTTTTGATCTAATCATCCACTGATGGGCACTTAGGCTGTTTCCAGCACTTGGCTATTGTAAATAGTGCCGCTATGAACATAGGTGTGCATAGGTTCTTATGAATTGGTGTTTCAGGATTCTTTGGGTATAGTCCAAGTAGTGGTGATTCCTTCTACTTTTTCTTTTTTCTTAAAAAAAGATTTTATTTATTATTTTCAGAGAGAGGGGAAGAGAGAGAGGCAGAGAAGAGAGAGATATCAATGTATGGTTGCCTTTCACCTGCCTCCAGACACAGTACTTTTTTTTTTAATTCAGAAATTGTATTCTTCATTTCCTTCTGGCCCTTATTGATAGTTTCTATGTCCTTTTTAATGCTGATGTAGCTCTCTGTAAGTTCCTTGTTAGCTTTCTTGGACTTCTTTGTAGTTCCCCTAAAGTTGTTTATAGTTTTCTTTGAGCTTGCTGAGGTCATTGAGCATATGTATCATCATTATTTTGAATTCCATGTCTGATAGTTTGCTTGCCTCTATTTCATTTAGCAGTCTTTCTGGGGATTCCTCCTTTCCTTTAGTTGAGAGGTTGTTTCTTTATCTCCCTATTTTAGATGACTGTTCTTGTTTGTTTCTGCTTCAAAGCTTGATCTCCTTTGACTTCCTGTCTTTGTGGTGTGACTTTCTATGGTAGGAGACCTGTGGGATTCAGTGGTGCAGTTTTCTTGATCTGACCATGATGCTCTTGGGATGCCCTTTATGCTGTTTATTTGGGCTGTCTGGTTGTACTTGGATTTTGGTCCTTGTTTTGCTCTTTGGTGGGTCCCTCCCTCCAGCTAGCTGCCTCGGATTTCATATTTAAGTGTTACAATCTTAATATATTGAAGTTGTTGCATTAACATGATTATTTTTGGGGTCTTTTTTCCAGGCCATCCTTTGTTACCAGATTTCTTCTTAGATGAATTTCCTGATGCAGCTACCCTGAAAATGGAATCACGTGGTAAGAAATAGACCATACTTTATATGGGAAAAATAAAGACACTAACTTAAGTATTTTTTCTGAAGTATAGAATTAAACATTTCTGTCTTCTGCTTTTAAATAATTTTGTGACTTAATCTAGACAAGTAATGTGAAGGCTTAGTTCTAGCAAAGAAGATTATCCCTTTTTTTCTACCAGTAAGAAGTTCTTAACATAGTCTTTTGATTTAATTTTTAAAAGCTGTCTGAAAAAATGTCTACACCCCTGTAAAGTTTTATTTCTTTTCCATGCCACTGTCTTTAGGTATTTTATATTGATGTGTTATTTTATTTTGAGGAAAAATGTGTCTCATCAAAGTACATCTAACACCATTCACAGTTTGTGCTTTGTGACTACACTATGGGAGAAATTAACTTCAAAGGAGGTTTTGGTTTTACTTTGTTTTGCTTTTTAATGCAGAAACAAAAGCCCCCTTGAGTTTGTGCCAGAGTTTACATGGTAATCTTTGCATTCTGGCCTTATGCCACTAGCTTGCTGAAATACATCAGATGAAGCACTCTTTAATACATACCCATGAGAAGACTTTCTCTCATGGTTTATTAAGAAGAATAGTTGTTTTTCTTCTGGACCTTCATTTTTATATTAATCTTTTAAGTGATCATGAATTCCTTAGGTGGCTGCTAGAAAATTTAAGAATGAGTTTCCCTTATATGTGTAGTAAACTTATACAACCTTCCCACAATTCGTTTTCATGCTGAACCTTTCTGGCTTAATCTTATCCTTTCTATTGTTATGTGTTCCTTTTCCAAATTACTGGAGATAGTTTAAAAAGCTACTTAGAAAACTTTTCTTTTGTAATACATAAAGGGAAATAGTTATTCAAAATTTCACCAAGCAGAGATAGCTCTTTCTAAAATTTAAGTTTTTTTAAATGAGATTTTCAATTGGTTGCCCCATGGATGTATCAGAATATTAAAACAAGACTGTGAGTCTGTCTGAAAAGGCACTTACAGAATGGCAGAAATTAAGCACTTCATTAAAGTCTAAGAGACTTGTCCTCTAATAGAGTGCCTAGCACTGTAAGATTGGATCTATTTTTTGGAGGAAGATGACCATGAACTGAGCTCATTTAAGTGCCAAATTTAAGTAGTAAGAACGGCTCACTTCTTATAACTATTTATTTTATGTTTCAACAAATAGTTATGCTATTTGGTCAAAAAGGTTTAATTGGTTGCAAGTTTATTTTGTTAATTAATGCTGTGTGTGGGCTTTTATTGCCTAGGCTGTAAAGCCATTTTCATCAACAATATTTTACAGGTACTGCTCCACAGTTGAAAGAAGAAAAGCCTCAGCCGCCATCAGCACCACGTTCTGGAGCTGTGGAAGAGACATTCAGGATTGTTAAGAACTCTCTCAGTGATGAGGTTGTTAAAGCAACTCAAGCAATCTATAAGTTTGAACTCGCAGGTAAGAGTTACATCTGAGTCTTTTATGAAACAAAGTAGGATATTTCCCTTGGAAGAAAATGAGCCCCCAGTTAGTAATCACCTGGCTAGTTGGCTGTATACAGGATCCTTACCCCAGAATGTAGACGTTTCAGAATAACAAATAACTTCTGATTTATATCCTTAAGATCACCACATATAGACACATATAAAATAAAATTTTATTAACAGATAATTCCATTGTTACAGGTAATGTAATATAGTAATTTTTTACCCACCATGGACACTTTACTGTTTTTATCTTTGAGATTATTCCAGTAGTTAGCTTTTTAAAACTTTTCAATGATTTTCTTCTCAACATAGTATTAACACATATTAATAACAGTGTTAAGAACTGGCTACCTCATTCCCATTGTTCGAAGACTTTGACATCAGCTCTTTTATCCTTTGATCCTCTACTTTTATCTCAATCTGTCTGCACCTTCCTGTTTTTACTTCCGTTTTCCAACCTCTGGTCCATCTGTTCAATCACTCTCTATCTATATCCTAAACTTCTGGACCTTTTGTGCTTGTATTACACCTGCCAAAACCCTAGACCTGGCTGAATCAAGCTCTGGCCACTGCACAGTTGTACCCAGACTGCTACATCTTGCTGGGGAAACGGCGGGGGGTGCGCGGGGAGAAATTACCCCAACCAGTGGATCAGTACCACTAGAAACTCATCATTGCCCTTCCTAGGTTGGGATCTAACTAAGCAGCACCTCACAATTCTGTGTGTTTGTGATCAGCTTACTGCCAGTTACTATTTTAAACCTCAGTGTCCTCAAATCTTCCATCTCTCCCTTCACCACTCACCGCTTCCCTGCCAGCATCAGCGGAAATTCCCATCTCCTCTTTCACAGAGATAATATAAGCCTACAGATAAATTGCTTCGGCTTCTTTTCATCTGATATTAAGTTAACCATTATAAGCGTCATCCTCTCTTCTTTCCCTCCCAATAGAATGCAATTCACCTCTAGATCGGTGCATCTCTTATTTTTAATGTTCATACTAATTACCTGCATTCATGCTAACATGCCAAATTTGACTCAGCAGGTAGGTCTGAGATAGGGGCTAAATTCTGCGTTTCTGACAGGAGATGCCAGTTCCGCAGTCCATGGAACACTTTGAGTAGCAAAGTTTAGATTCCATTTCCTCTGACCTCCTCAGGGACTTTGTGCTTAATTATGCCCTCTTTTCCACCTGTTCATGCTACAGCCTCCTTTTCAAAGGTATTTTAACATTTTCAGTCTAGTCTACATTTGAAACAAACACAACAAAACACAATAAGAAAAATGATTCTCACCTGTGATTCACTTGGCTCTGGTATTATTTTTCTCATTCTAGTGAATTTGTTTTCACCAAGGTCCTTGATGGCTTCTGTGTCACCAGTGAGCATTTATCATTCTTGTCACACCTCTGCAGCATCTGGTGCTTGTGGACCATTCTTTCCTCTCGAAATGCTCCCTTTCCTTAGATCCTTGGACAGTAGCTTTCCTTCTCTGGAATCATGCCTTCTCAGTCGTCTGTGTTAGAGGCTTCTCTGTTGTCTTTCAAGCTGTTCTTCAGGTCACTGTCTTAGCACTTTATAGACTCCTGCTAGAAGACTCCAACCCTCACATGACTTTAGTGACCATACGAAGTGATTACTTATGAATCACTATTTCTAGTCCAGTCAGACTTCATTTGACATACTCACTTGGCTGTCACAATTTGAAAACGTCCAAAGCAGTTCACCATTTTCAGTAGCTGCCTTTGGCACTACCTGGTATATCTGCTCTTCTTTAGCAGTCCTCTCTCAGTAAGAAAACACACTCATGTTTACTGTTCCCCATGCCCCAAAATCATTCTCCTGCACCCTCCCCACCTTTTCCTCTTCACATTCTATCAGGTACCTAGTCCTATGGGTCCTGCTTTGAAATTATTCCTCAAACATGCCTACTTTTCTCTGTTCCCGCTGCCATGATCTGATCCAGGCATAGATCCACAAGCTCCTAAACTACCCAACACCATCCTAACTAGTCTTCTGCATCCTTCTTATCCCTTTGCAGTAGATTCTTTACCCTGCTGTTAGGATGAGCTATTTAAAATACAAGTCTTTGTCATTCTCCTTCGACAGCATATCTTTTAGGATGAAGTCAATGAATACATGGCTCACTGCACTCATCTGACTACTTTACAAGCTCACCTGATACCACCGTCTGCTTTCTTTCTACCTTCTTGTCCTACTATACTTTTTTTCATTCTTTATTTAGCTAATTCTTACTTAACTTTTATTATTTTTTAAGATTTTATTTATTATGTTTACAGAGAGGGGAAGAGAGAGAGAGAGAGACATCAATGTTTGGTTGCCTTTCACCTGCCTCCAGCCACAGACCTAGCTGGAGACCTGGCTTGCAACCTGGTTATGTGCCCTGGCTGGGAATCGAACCAGCAACCTTTAGGTTCACAGGCTGGTGCCTTATCCACTGTGCCACCAATCAGGGCTTAACTTTTAAGTCTCAGCTTCAGTTGCAATTTCCTGACTTCGTATCACCCTCCAATTCCTCTTTTGTAAGAACTGTGTTATTGCATAGTCTTCAGAGCCTAGGCTAGTGCCTGGAACATAATAAGTACTTAACAAATATTTGCTGAAATTTATAGAGGCCTGGGGATGTTAACCTGGGAAACAGCAGTATGTAAGATTATTCTAATTTTAGCAGTTATCAAGTTTAAGAACAAGAGGGCTTCTTTGGCATTTATTTCTCTGTATATCTTCTATGTAGGTGAAGATGGTGGAACATGGTTTCTTGATCTTAAAAATAATAGTGGAAATGTCGGCCATGGAGAGCCATCTGATCAGGCAGATGTGGTGATGAGTATGTCTACTGATGATTTTGTAAAAATGTTTTCAGGTGAGTTTTCAATTTCATTAATTTATCAATCAACAAGCAAATGTTGGCGAGGGTGTGAAGACAAGGGAACCTTTATGCATTGTTTGTGGGATTGGTTTCCACTATGAAAAACAGTATGAAAGTTCTACAAAAAATTAAAAATACAACTACTTTATGACCCAGCCATTCCACTTCTGAGGATTTATCAGAAGAAATCCAAAACACTAGTTCAAAAAGATATATGCACCCCTGTGTTCACTGCAGCAGTATTTACATTATCCAAGATATAAAAGCAATCTACATGTTCACCAATGGACAAATGACTAAAGATGATATAGTATGTATATATGATGGAATGTTACCAACTGTGAAGAAGAATGAAATCTTACCATCCGTAACAACATGGGTAGGCCTAGAGAGTATTTTGCTAATTGAAGTAAGTTTGAAAAAGAGACAAATATCGTATGATTTCGCTTACATGTGGAATCTGAAGAACAAAATAAATAAATCAACAGACGCAGACTCATAGAATCAGGGAGAAAATGAGGGTTGCCAGATGGGAAGGGTTTGGGAGACTGGGTGAAAGACACGAAGGGATTAAGAAGTACAAAAGAGCCCCAGGGGTGGAAAGTACAGCATAGGAAAGATAACATTGTTATAGGAAATATAACAATATTGTTATAACTGTGAATGGTGCCAGGTGGACACTCGACTTGTAGGGGAGATCACTTCATTAATTATCTATAAGTCTAACCACTATGCTACACATCTGAAACTATATACAATAATATTGAAGGTCAACTGTAATTGACAATTTTTTTAAAACAGTATTTCTTAGGAAAAATGACTTAGTTCTTCTACTTTAACCAATAAATGGAGAGTAGATGTCAGAATTACGTGTGACTGACAGTAAGATAACGTAGGGAACAGCAAGTTTGAAAGGTAGGTTTCATTTTTACTGGTTGGACTAAGTAAGATGTTATTTCCAATAGCACCTGAGTCACCAGAGGTGCTTGACTAGGCTACAGCTCATTTCTTGCCTCCATGTTGCCAGCTAGGGTCATGGAAAATAGCTGCCCTCTCCCGTGGCACAGTGACGTGACGCCGCTTTCTGGGCCATCCCTACCTAAGAGAACCTTTTACGTAATTTTCTGTTCTGTCCACGTATGTCTAACTGTGCCAGAAAAAATTTTAGGGTAATTTTTTTTTAATTTTCTACTCTTAGAACACTACTCCAAATAGTAAGTTAATTAGTATACGTATTTATTAAAAGTAGCGTTAGCACTATAATCTAAAGATTGTTTTGTTTAATGAATTGTAAACATGATTAATTCTTTGTTCTGTTTTAATCTTCAAAAATTGAAGATCACAGTGCATTCTGTGCCCCATTGGAGGCCTTGCTCTCCAATTCTGTCCCTGGATTCTAAGAGCCTACCTATTATCTGAGCTAATCTGTGTGTAATGTTACTAGTGATTGAGGGCTCTCCAGCTTCCCTTGTTTTATAGTATTGTTAAATATTCTTGTACAAAAATGAGAATATGCACAGGAAAAAATAAAATAAGTAAAATTATTTTTTCTCACACTACTTAGTGGCCATCAGTTGATTTTTGTTTAGAGTGATAGATTTCTGTGAATGTGTAAATAAATACATGTGCTTATAAAAACAGTATACAGCGTTATTCCCATCTGATCACCTTTTTCATTTAATACATTATAACATCTTTCAATGTTGATGAATAGTTCTCTTGTTTAATTATTTTCAATAGTTTTAGTGTTTCGATGACTGTTTTGATAAAGCTTAAACACAGTGTTTTGGGCATAACAGATGCTCAATAAATGTTTGGTAAATTTAAATCTTATAAAAATAATGTTTTAATTTAATGACCATTTAAAATAAAAATCTGTCAACTTCACAGAAATAACAATAATTATGGTATTTATTAAATGATTACTGTGAATTAAGCAATACTCAAAAGAGCACTTTGAGCTAAAATATTTTCTCCATTTTATAAAAAGGGAGGCTGAGGTGTTACTGAGTTAAATGATAAACCCAAGGTCAGTGAGTGAGTAAATGTTAGAGCTAGGATTTGAATCCAAGCCCCAACTTGTACTCCTTTAACCATGATATTATTCTGTCCTCTAAAGATGCAAGAATCAGGTTGCTTCTTTAATTTACATTTTATTTATATAGCATAAACTTGTACTAATGAGCTTTTCATTTATATGTTTCTATGAATGTGCTTTCAGTTTCCTGGGCTAGGAGAGATTAATTAGCCTATTAAATGAATTTATTTATTTATGCTTTTTAAGATATTCTTTTAAATAAATGATTTTTAAAAGTTTTTATAAGGTTTATGTTATAGCAGTAGTTTAGTTTGGGAGCAGGTTGCTCTTGCTTCTTATTTCCTTTTGTTCTTACTTTACTTTCATTTGTGCACAATTTAAGACTTTATAATCCTAAGCATTACCTTTTAAGAAAACATAGCCATTTCTCTGACCTAATTTATATAGTGGGTACATTATAAATATAAAAACTTAAAGCAACTAATAATGAACTAATCAGAATCTCCCATTTTTGCCAGTAGAGGCCACTGTATGGTAAAGCATTATGATAGAAAATAAATTAAACAAGTTTACCCGATTAGTATATTGAGAGGAAGGATTCTATAGAATACTTTGCTTACTAGCTGTTTTTAAAGTTAGTTTTTCCTTTTCGATACTTATTTTTATTGTTTATGCTATTATATTTGTTCCCATTTGTTTTTCTTGCTCAGCTTAGTTATGCATTCATTGGTTGATTCTTGTACGTGTCCTGAGCAGGAATCACATCTACAACCAACCAGTAGGTGTATCGTGATGATGTTTTAACCAACAGAACTACCTGGCCAGGGCTGCGTATTGATTTTGTATCCTGTGAGTTAGCCATTGGAGACGTTTAGGCCTGGGGTTTCTGTGGAAGTTTTTTTTAAATTGCTAATTCAATTGCTATATGATAACTTTTATTTATTTTTTAAGAGATTTTCTTTATCTCCCAAGGGAGGGGAAGGGATGGGAAAAGAGAGGGAGAGAAACATCAGTTGGTTGCTTCTCGAATGCCCCCAACCGGGAGCCTGGCTGGCAATTGAGGGATGTGCCCCACCAGAGAATCGAACCGGCAACCTCTTGGTTCATAGGCCAGCACTCAATCCGCTAAGCCCCACCAGCCAGGGCAGTTTTTATTTTTTTAAACAGCTTTATTGAAATATGATTCACATACCATACAATTAACCCATTTAAGGTATACAATTCAATAGTTGTTAGCATATTCACAGACATTTGAGACCATCATCACAGTTGCTTTTATAACATTTTCATTACCTCAGAAAGAAACTCTGGATCCATTACCTATTAGCCTGACATCCCCCATCTACCTGTCTCTAGCCCTAAGCAACCACTAATCAACTTCCTGTCTCTATATTCTCTGTTCTGGACTTGGCACATGAACAGAACCATACAATATGATACTGGCTTCTTTCAGCATGTTTTCTTTTCTTTTCTTTTCTTTTTTTAGATTTTATTTATTATTTCCAGAGAGAGGGGAAGAGGGAGAGGCAGAGAGGGAGAAAAACATCAAAGTATGGTTGCCTTTCACCTGCCTCTGGCTGCAAACCTGGCTTGCAACCTGGTTATGTGCCCTGGCTGGGGCATGTTTTCAAGTTTCATTCTTTTTTTTTTTTTAAGATTTTTAGCCTTGGATGGTAGCACAGTGGATAAGGCACTGGCCTGTGAACCCTAAGGTTGCTGGTTCAATTCCTCAGCCAGGGCACTTAACCAGGTCTGTAGATGGAGGCAGGTGAAAGGCAACCATACATTGATGTTTCTCTCCCTCTTTGCCTCTCTCCCTTCCTCTCTCTCTGGAAATAATAAACAAAATCTTAAAAAAAAAAAAAAAAAAAAAAAAGATTTTATTAATTTTTTAGTTGGGAGACAGGAGGGAGAACAAGAGGGTGAGAAAAATCAGTTGGTTGTCTCTAGTGCACCCCCAACTGGGAGCCTGGCCCACAACCCAGGCATGTGCCCTGACTGGGAATCGAACTGGTGACCTTTCTGTTCACAGGCCAACCCACTGAGCCATACCAGTCAGGGTTCAGTTTTCATTCTTGATATAGCATGTATCAGTATTTCATTCTCTTTTATAAAAATATGGAGATGAAATTCATGTAACACGAGAGTTAACCATCTTAATGTGTATGATTCAAAGGCATTTAATTTAGTGCCTTTGAAATGCTTCCAACCACTATTAGTCTTTAGTTTTAAATCTTTTCCTCACCCCAGAATACCCCATACCATTCAAGTAACGCTCTGTATTTGAGCATCCATCCTCGCCTGGCAACCAGTAATATGCTTTCTCTCTCTATGGATTTGCCAATTCTGGACAGTTTATATAAATGGAATCATACAATATATGATTTTCTGTGTGTGACTTCTTTTACTTAGCATAATGTTTTCTAGGTTAATCCAGGTTGTAGCATGTATCAATTTCATTTATGACAGTATGACAATAATATTTCATCATATGGACATACCATAGTTTATTTGTCCACCTGTTGACAAACGTTTGGGTTGTGTGGCTGTTAATGAATAAAGCTGCTATAAACATTTTGTATCCAAGTTTCTGCATGGACATATGTTTTCATATCTCGTACTGCTGGATCATATGGAAATTCTCTATCTCTTTGAAGAATTATTAAGCTATTTCCTATAGCAGCTATACCACTTACATTCCTACTAGCAATGTAGAGGGTATCCTCCCCTTTCCTAACTTGTTATTTTTTAGTTTTTTTTATAGCATTCTGAGTGGGTGTGAAGTGATATCTCATTGTGAATTTTTATTTGCATTTTCCTGATGACTAATGATGTTCATCATATTTTCATGTGCTTATTGGTTACATGTATATCTTCCTTGAAAAAATGTCTATTCAGATCCTTTGCTTATTTTAATTGAGACTTTTTTGAATTTTAAGAATTCTAAGGTGCTGGCCTGCAAACCCAAAGGTCACTGGTTCGATTCCCAGTCAGGGCACATAACCAGGTTGCAAGCCAGAGGGTTGAAAGGCAATCATACATTGATATTTCTCTCCCTTTCTTCCTCCCTCCCTTCCCCCCTCTCTAAAAATAATGAATAAAACCTTTAAATAAAATGTTAATTTTACATCATGTAGAAATCACCTCAGTTTTAAAGGTGTATATGTTTAAAAAGTGTTTTTGACCTTTCCCCTTTTGCCCCCCAGAGGTAATCTGTCTTCAGGTCTTTTTGTTATTCCTTTCTATTTAACTGCACAGTGTCAATGTTTCCACATTTTTCAGTGTTATACTTACAATACTTATTTTCTTTAGATTCACTAATTTAAAGACTGAGAGGTAAGATTTAAGAAGTATCTTGATTCTGCTTCACCTTCTCCTTTCTTGTCCTCCCAATATATTAGAATTTTTGCTTAAATCAATACTCAATTTTTAAATAATTGTGATTATGGCATGGTTTGCTGGTGAGGCAAATAGTATGCTATTAATATGTTTCCCCTCAGAGAACTTTTATCTTTCTTGGACATAATTGCCCCATTTTTCCACATTAGAATAGGTGTAAAGAAATTAAGCAAAATCTTCTTGTACTCTCCTCACAACCTCTTGAAACAATTTCCTAGTCTGCCATATGTCTCCTATTACCTGTCAGTACACGTTCCCCCCCGCCCCATCCCTGTACCTTCTTGTTGCAAGCTGAACAGGTATCTCAGGATAACAGCCTGCTACACAGCTGTTATCCTAGAAATTTCTTCAACTTTCCCCTGAATTGAATCTCCTATTTCCATATCCCATGTCTTCCCTCTTGGTTTACATGCTCATTTTGGTGGCACACATTCTCCAGGAGCTTCATGAGAAAGGCTACAAACAAGCTAATGTTGGTGAGTTTCTAAAACTACTTACAGTCTACCAACACACTGAGCATTTGGTCGGGTGGAGATTCCTGGGTTGAAATTTTAACTTTCAGAAATTTGAAGTCATTGCTCCATCTTCTAGATTACCATTGAGATTTTGATACTATTTTTCTTTGGATCTATCCCTCTCCTTCCTGAAAGTCTCTGAATCAAAGTGATCTCTTTCTCTGTAGCCTTCTGAAATTTCACAATGATACAAAGTGGTGTGGCCTTTTTTTCTTTCATTTTCCTGGGTATTTGATGGCCCTCTTGGGAATGTATCTGATGTTATTCTTTGATAGTCCTCTCAGCTTTCTCAGTTCTCACTTTTCGGAAGAAACATTAGGTCTCTTGATTTAATCATCTTATTTTTTAGCAGATTGATTCATTTTATTAATTTTATTACTCTTTTAATAGTAAAGAAATACTTTATTTGAAAAGTTTATTGGGGTGAGGACTTAGAGAGAGGATCTTGCAGTAGTAAGAGACAATTGCAGTAGACTGACTGCTGTGACCAGAGATCTGCAAACATCTCCTGCCTGTTACATTTTAATATTGTCTATCAAATTGTTAATTTCTAAGAGCTCATTCTGTTTTCTCATTCTTTCTCCTTTTCTTTCCCCTTCTTCCTCCTCACTGTACCCACTCCATTCTCCTCCTCCTACTGCTTCGCCCCTTTCTCCTCTTCCTCCCTTTCCCCCACCCTTTTTCACCCTGTCCTTTTTTCCTCCCTCTTTCCTGTGCTTTTTCTCTCCCTTTCTCCTCCAGCATCCTGTTCTTGACACATAGGTGTTATATCTTCTCTTATCAATGAGGACATGAATTATGGAATTTATTTGTTATTCATATACTTTATTTTAGTTTTCTTCTCTGCTATATTCTTTTCTTCCAGATTGCTTTGATCTGTTTTTGTCTGTCTGTTTTGTCTTCATTTGCTGTCCATTCATCTTTATGGGCAAGGCTGAGTAGAACTGATGGGGAGCCGTGCATCATAAGTAGATCATGGGCTTGTGGACTGGTGGCTTTCACTGTTGAGTGATAAGAGCAGGGAGCCAGTTTTGGGCGGTGCTCTTCTGTTCCTTCAAAGAATCCAGGTCTTCCCAGTATCTTCCATGTAAACTAAAAATTACCTTTGTTATTTATGAATTTAGGTATTTTTAATTATATTTTATTGATTATGCTATTACAGTTATCCCAATTTTCCCCCTACATCTCCTGACTTTCTCAGGCAATACCCCTCTTAGTTCATGTCCATGGATCATGCGTATTTTTTTTTTGGCTACTCCATTTCCTATACTTTTCATTCCCATGGTGATTCTGTAAACTACCTCTTTGTACTGCCCAATTCCCTCACCTCTTAAACCATTCCCCTACATCTTCATACCTTCCGGCAACCATCAAAACGCTGTCTGTATCCATGATTTTGTCTCTGTTCTTCTTGTTTGTTTAGTTTGTTTTTTAGATTCAATTGTTGATAGATTTGTATTTTTTTTGCCATTTTTTTGTTCATAGCTTTGACCTTCTTTTCCCTAAATAAGTCTGTTTAACATTTCATATAATAATAATTTGGTGATGATGAACTTTTAGTTTTTTCTTGTCCGGAAAGGTCTTTATATGCCCTTTGATTCTAAATGAAAGGTTTAGGGGTAGAGCTATCTTGGCTATAAAGTCTCTGCTTTTCATCACTTTGAATATTTCTTGCCAGTCTCTTCTAGTCTTCAGAGTTTCTTTTGAGAAACCAGCTGACAGTCTTATAGGAACGCTTCTGTAGGTAACTAACTTCTTTTCCCTTGCCGCTTTTTAAATTCTTTATCTTTAATCTTTGGCATTTTTATTATAGCGTGTCTTGGAGTGGGCCTCTTCACGTACATATTGTTTGGGACTCTGTGCTTCCTCGTCTTGTATGTCTATTTCCTTCACCAAATTAAGGAAGTTTTCTTTCATTCTTTTTTCAAAAGATTCCCAGTTTTTTGCTCTTTCTCTTTTTCTGGTACCCCTATGATGTGAAGTTGTCCCAGAGGCTGCTTATACTATTCTTATTTATTTTGGGGGGAAGAGGGGTTCTTTTTTCTTCTGGTTGTTCTGATTGGTTGTCTTTTGCTTCTTTCTATTTTATATCATTGATTTGCTTCTTGGCTTCATCTACTCTACTGTTGTTTCCCTGTAAATTGTTCTTTATTTCAAATAGTATATCCTTCATTTCTGACTGGATCTTTTTATGCTCACTAAGTTCCTTGAGTATCCTTATAACCAGTGTTTTGAACTCTGCATCTGATAAATTGCTTATCTCCATTTTGTTTAGTTCTTTTTCTGGAGTTTTGATCTGTTATTTCATTTGGGCCATGTTTCTTTGTTTTTTCATCTTGGCAGCCTCCCTGTGTTTGTTTCTATGTGTTAGGTAGAGCTGCTTTTACTCCATGTCTTGGTAGTATAGCCTTAAGTAGTAGATGTCCTGTAGGTCCAGTGGCACTGCCTCCCCCTCACCCAAGCTAGGACCCAAGATGCACCCTTCATGTGGGCTGAGTACACCCTCCTCTGCATTTGAGCCTTGGTTGCTGTTGGCAGGTTAGTGAGAGGGAGATACTTAGGCCAGTCAGCTGCAAGGACTGGCCGTGACCACTGCCCACCTACCTCTGCCCTCGTAGGAGGATCAGCTGTGGGGGTGAGGGGACAGGGTGGTGGTGCTCTGATGTGGTCTATAGCTGTCCACTGGGTGTGCAGAGTTTCCTGGGTGGTGCAGGTGAAGATCACTCCCTACCTTCGTTTTGCCTGGGGCTACTTGCCTGCGCTATAAAGCAATTTGGGATACCTGCTGTCTGTGCTGGGCTTGGAAATTCCCTACTGGAGCTAAGCTGTGAATCTAGGCTGGCTGCTGGTAGTGCTAGGCCTGAGGCAAATTCGTAAGAGGTGTAGGGCCTGGAGGCTCACTGAGGCCTGCTGTTGTTCCTTTGAAAAGATTCGGGAAGTTGTAAAGCATGGGCCAAGACCAGCCATTCATATGGAAAACTCACTGTTAACAGCTTGAGTGGGCCAGTAAGGTGGGTGGCACAGAGCCTCAGAGGATCTCCTGGGCAGGGCACAGAGTGTTCTGTTCCCCACTTTGTCAGAGCCTCCGTTAAGGCACCCACCTGCAGGCTCTGTGGCTGTATCAGGGGAGGGCTCAGAAAGGAGACGATGGCATCTGCTCTTCTTTTTGTCTGGGAGAAAGCTGCCCACCAGCTCCTGCATTGATGCCAAACACTTGAGTTCCTCCCAGCATGGCATACAGTGGAGCCACTGGTGCCTTTTAAGCTGCTACCCAGGTGCTAGAGCTCAGAGAGAGTGAGTCTGAGTTAAGTCCGTGCCCAAGTTCTTTAAGAGGAACTGCTTGGGACTCCAGAAGTTTCTTCCATCAACTCACTTTCCAGCAATTTTTGCAGCCAGGAGTTAGGGGGATTTACCGTCTGGCACTGGAACCCTGGGCTGGGGGTGACTGTGTGGGCTGAGACTCCTTTCTCCCAAGATACCCCTCCTGAATTTTTATCTACTACACATGGGTATGGGACCGGCCTGTTCCATGTCTCCTCCCCTCCTAGCAGCCTGGATGAATGTGATTTCTGTAATTCCATAGTTGTCGGACTTCCATTCAGCTTCATTTCTGACAGGTCTGGGTGATGGATGATGCTCTATAGTTTATTTGTAATGTTGATGTTATGTGAGGAGGCAAGCTGTGGACATCAATGCTGCAATCTTGACTGGAAGTGTCTCAAATTCACATTTTTTTAATAAAGATTTTATTATTTTTTAGAGAAGAGGAAGGGAGAGAGGCAGAGTGGGAGAGAGACATCAATGTATGGTTGCCTTTCACCTGCCTACAGCTACAGACCTGGCTGGAGACCTGGCTTGCAACCTGGTTATGTGCCTTGGCTGGGGAATCGAATTCACCTATTTTAATATCGTACTTCCTTGGACTAGAGTGAACAGTAGTTAATTCATTAAAATAAGCGAGTTGGACTTGGTCCTTTCTATCTGAAACTAATCTGTGAGGGGAGACCCCCTAATGGAATTATCCCCTGAAGGGTTAGCACCGCGTAGTACAGGCGTCCCCCGCTAGCTGAGTGTCCTCAGCGCCCACCTATGTCAGTGCACCAGCTGGCGTAGTTGTGAGAGGCTGCATTCAGACTCAGGGAATTTTTTGGAAGACACTTTCAACACATCTACCCATTTCAAGATAGGTGATTTATGAGTGCACCTGCCCACACCGCGCTGAGTGTTCAGTTTTTTGACCAAAAACTGCATGACCCTCATGCCCAACCCTCCCTGTTCACTGGATCTCACCCTGAGTGACCCTTTTCTTTGTTTCCCTGGATGAAAAAAGTCCTCAAAGGGAAACATTTTGCTGATGTGGAAGAGATGAAACAAACAAAAAAAATGGTAGAAGCACTAAAAGGCATCAAAATCAAAGAGTTCAAAAACTGTTTTGAGCAGTGGAAACACGTTTTCTCTATAGATGTATTGCACCAAATGGAGAGTACTTTGTGGGTGACTGAAGTTTAAACATGTAAGAATAAACACAAATTCTTATAAATATATTCCAGATGTTTTGTCCCCTTGTATAAATGTATAAATGCTTTACTCCAACTCCTATATAGAGTAATTTAAAGGTGATTAGTATCTCAGTCCATACACAATATATTAACCCACACATGTGTCCTACAAACAGACTGCGTGGCCCAGCGAAAGTTTACTAATGCACCAGATACATATTGTGTCCTTTGGAGATATGACCTATTTGTCAATTGGCATAATATAGCTCAGAAAACTAAAATGAGAATCAAACATACCTGACTTTGAATTGTAGCACCTTCATGTACAGGCTGTGTGACTTTCAAAAACTCAAAATCCTCTTTGAGCCTGAGTTTCCTCATGAATTTCTATGTGGGTCAGACTCTGTGTTGGCACTGGAATGAGAGTTGCAAATAAAAACAAAGTTCCCTCCCTCAGTGGAACTTCTATTTATTATATGTTGTTCTTAGCTATGCTTTTGTTTCAATGTTTACATTTTATGTCCAGGCACTTCTGTGGTTAAAATAATGCTAAGATATACTTTTGTGTCCTTACCTACTGCATTTAATAATTGTTTCTTGAGAATATTACATGCATTCAAAATGTTAAAAGTTTAATGAACTATAATAGATTGGAACATTAATTAAAATAGTGTTTGTTTACCTCAATGAATATGAGGGCCATGTCCTGCAGAGTAGTGTAATAAGTAAATAAATGTTTCATCTTCAGCTTTATGCTATAATATTTTGCTTATTGTTTTTTACATTATCTCTCATAAGATATTATTAACATTTAAGTTGATGTATTGGGATTCCCACGATACTGATTTTAAAATGCTGTAATAGAAATTTCTGTGCTTCACAGTTTTATAGAAATCAAGAAGATTTGTTTTTTTTTAAGATTTTACTAATTATTTATAGAGAGACAGGAAAGGGAGAGAAACATTAGTGTATGGTTGCCTTTCACTTGCCTCCACCTGGGGACCTGTCTAGAGACCTGGCTGGAGATCTGGCTTGCAACCTGGTTATGTGCCCTGACTGGCAACCAAATCAGCAACACTTGGGTTCACAGGCCAGCGCCTTGTCCACTGTGCCACCAGCCAGAGCCAAGGAGATTCTTTTTATAATGCATGTTCTTAAAACAATATGCCCCTAAGGTATTAATGGATGCTTTTTCTTCTTTCAATTTCTCATTTTAGGGAAACTAAAACCAGTAGTGGCATTCATGTCAGGAAAATTGAAGATTACAGGAAACATGGCGCTAGCATTGAAATTGGAGAAGTTAATGAGTCAGATGCATGCCAAGCTGTGAAGGAAAAGAGAAAAATATGTTGACCTCTAAGCTCAAAAAGTAAAAGGGCTCTCAACAGTCAAAATCTAATGTTTGCTTTCTTCCCTATTGTATGATATGAATATGCAATTTTATTCTGGAAAAAATAGAATGTATTAAATTCTAATTCAAACAGGTAACTAATCAAACATAAGTTTTATTAAGTAGAATTCTAAGACATTCTGCTTTTTATTTTTGTGAGTTTTGCCCTCTGAGCACTATAAACCATTTACCATATTTTTCTAGAAAAAGTATCATGAGCAACCAATCAGGGTCAAGCAGTGAAATAACATTAGCTTTTTTCAAAGCTTCTTCCCACATAAGATATGGTTAGTGAGTTCTAAAATATTTTATTTGGGGTTGCATGCCAATGAAAATCTTGATGGTATTTTAGATTTTTATATACTTACTTTAAGATAGCCTACATTTTCACAATAAACTACTTATAAATACTATTTTGAAGACTAATGCAACAAAAATAAGAGTTTTGCATTTTGTTACCTAGCTTTCCAGGTGTAAGTAATCTCTAGGAAAGTATTATTGTAATGCAAATGATATGTATCCTATTTTAGATTAATGTAAAAATGTCCTAAAATAAAATAATTTCTCCCACAAATATGCAGTTGGTAACAATGTTTTGTTGAAATGAAAACATTAGAATAGACGGGTTTTTAAAAAAGATTTTATTATTTTTAGAGAGAGCGGAAGGGAGAGAAACATCAGTGTATGGTTGCCTTTTACCTGCCTTCAGCTACGGACCTGGCTGGAGACCTGGTTATGAGCCCTGGCTGGGAATCGAACTAGCAACCCTTGGGTTCACAGACTGTCAAGTTATCCACTGTGCCACCAGCTAGGGCCTAGAATAGGTGATTTTTAAAGGCTTAATTATCTCCCCCCAAATTTTCAGATTGAAGTCCAACTCCTAGTACTCAGAATGTGACTGTATCTGGAAATAAAGCCTTTCAAAGGTGATTAAATTAAAATGAGTCTTTTAGGGTGGGCCCTAAACCAGCCAGACTGATGTTCTTAAAAGAAGAGGAAATTTGGGCACAAAAGAGACACCAGGATGCACACATAGGGAAGACCATGAGACACAAGAAGGTGGTCATCTGCCAGGCAAGGAGCGAGGCCTCCCAAGAAACCAAATCTAATGATACCTGGATCTTAGACTTCTCCAGAACTGTAAGAAATGTTGTTGGTTTAGCTACCTCGCCTGTAGAATTTTTTCTGGAAACCCTAGCAGACTCATACAATGGTTGGTTGGTTTTTGTTTTTAAAGCTAAACTTAAAAGAAGCCCTTACCTTTCATTTTAATCAGTTAAAACTATTTGCTGAGTGTAATACTCCTACTTTCTTATAGTCTACTTACTAATCTGGTTGGGCTGTTAAGCAACTTAACTGATTTTTACATTTCATTTGGAATCGTAATGTCGGGGGATTTAATGAATATTTTATAAATGAGGAAACAGAAGATCAGAGATGGGAAAGGACTAGCTCAAGGCCAAAATTAACAAGTTCTCTCCAACAAAACCTAGTACACTAGCCTTGAATAGAACTTGAAGTCCCCACACCATGAAGTCCAGATAAGATTGACCAAGTGGTAGCCGTACAACACATTTGGCATCTCCCAGTCATTTCTAGCCACGTAGGGATCCTGCCCATGTGAGATGTTGCCAACTGGCTTCTTTTCTACCGAAGTTTTCTAAAAACTTCCCCATTTTCTCTGCATTCTCCAAATGGTTACAAAGCTTTGGGAACATAAAAAGTAGAAAATGTTGTGAGGTGGAAATTCTGGATTCTGGTCGCTAAAACACATGAATTTGCTAATGAAAAGTCTTAAGGGTATTGAAAAAAGCATTCCACAGAGCCCTGGTTTTCACATTAGTAATTGAGGGGATTGGATACGGTCATCTGCAGCCCCTTTGGGCTCATTACTAGGAACTGCTATCAGAAGTGAAGGTAGTGAAGGTAGGTACACCTACACTCCAGAAGCAGTCTCTCTTCCCACACCCCCCAGTGAACTCAATGAATTCACATGTCTTCCCTTTTGTTGAATTTGCCCGTTAACTGCTTGGAAGTTGTGGATCCTCCCAGAAGTTTTAAATGGTGTATTTGTGTGTGGTCCAGTAGCCAGCTGAGCGGTGTTGCTGAAACAGAATGGTATGGTGGAAAAATCATGCCATTGTACTTTTTAGTGATTGAGTGAAGTTATTTAGACGTTTTTAAGGTGGTTTGTTGCTAGTAATCCTGTATTGTAACAAACTCTTAAATAGTGCCTCATAATCCCCTTGAGCAGAGGGAAAATCTTTTTCCTCTACCGTTCTTAGCTGAGGTGCTGTAAATTAGGCTAAGATAACATTATCAAGAGAAAAATAGAATTTATTAACATGTGACTTGCCCATTCACACACTGCCCACAGGAGGTCTGGAAAAAGTCCAGTCATTGTTAATATATGAGAATGGTTTGCATGACATGGGCATCTGTGTAACCTGGCAGCCAAGGAGAGTGGACCAAAATGTGTATGTGTGAACAATGATGCCTTCACTGCACCTAGTTAGTGGGGATGGTAAATGCCGTTGAGTGAGCATGTGTCCTGTGTGCCCATCACATTCAAAATGACTGAGCCAGTACAGCAAAGAATCTGCATCAAATTTGTGTTAAGTTCGAACATTCCCCCACAGAAACTATTTGGATGATTCAGAGAAGTCCACGGCTATGGGCAGCTGGTGATAGGCAGCTTCATCACACAATGCACTACTAATAATATCACGTTTCATGCAGTTTAAGGCGAAACATCAGTTCATCCAGGTAACTCAGCCTCCCTACAGCCCAGATTTGGTACCGTGTGACTCCTGGCTTTTTGCAAATCTAAAACCACCTTTGAAAGGGAAGAGATTTCAGACCACCAGTGAGATTCAGGAAAATACGACGGGCAGCTAATAGTGATTACTATGACTGTGTGAGGTCCCAGGGTGCCTACGTTGAAGGGGATTGTGGTGTCATTGTCCTATGTACAATGTTTTTTGTATCTTGTTATGTACATGGTATATGCTATTTTTTCATATTACATGGCTGGATAGCTTATGGACAGACCTTATGGGACTATTCAGACATGAGAAACTCAAAGGGATGGTTACAGCATGAGCTTATCACAACATCTTAAAAGAATAATAACTTCTTAGAGAAGTAACGCAAAGGACTGAGTTTCTGGTGTGGCACATTGTGCAAAGGAAAACATGGGGAATGTGTAGTAAGAGTATGTTCAATTTTGTAAGAAACTTGCCCAACTGTCTTACTAAGTGACCATGCCATTTTGCATCCTCAGCAACCCACCCTCAGCAGCATTTGGTATTGTCAGTGTTGTGGACTTTGGCCACGCTAAGAGGTAGGTAGTGTTACCTCACTGCTGTTTTAATTTGAATTCCCTAATGACATATTATGTTGAACATTTTTTCTAAGATTTTACTTACTTTTTAAAGAGAGAGGAAAGGAGAAATAAAGAGGGTAAGAAACATCAATGTGCAAGAGGTGCATTGATGCGTTGCCTCTCACATGCCGGCAACCAGGACCTGGCCTGCCTGGGAATCAAACCAGCGACCTTTGAGTTCTCAGGCCAGCTTTCAATTCACTGAGCCCATACCAGCCAGGGCTGGACATCTTTTCATAGGCTTTTTTGCCTTTCTCTGTTATTTGGTGAAGTATCTGTTAAGGTATTCGGCCCACTTTTAAATCAGGTTGTTTTGTTGTTGTTGTTGTTGCTATAAGAGTTTTTTGCATATTTTGGAAAATAGTCCTTTGTCAAATACCTATCTTTGGCAGATATTTTCTCCTAGTCCATGATTTGTTATTTTTCATTCTTTTGACACTGCCTTTCACAGAGCAGAAGTTTTTTTATTGTAATGAAGTCCAGCTTATCAATCATTTTATTCATGAATGCTTTGTATTTTATCTAAAAAGTCAGTGCCATACCCAAAGTCATATAGGTTTTAGCCTGTTTTCTAATAGTTTTATAGTTTTGCATTTTACATTTAAGTCTGTGATCCATTTGGAGTGAATTAGTTTTTGTGAAAGAAAAATCTTTATTTACATTCATTTTTTTTCCTAATGTTGCTATCTAGCTAGCTGTTCCAGTACCATTTGTTGAAAAGACTCTCTGCTCCCATTTGAAAAACCAGTTGACTCTTTTTATGTCGGTCTCTTTCTGGGCTCTCTCTGTCTCAATGTTTATTCTTTAACCAAGGAGTACTACTTACTATACTATACTATACTATATTATATAGCTTTATAGTAAGTTGAAATCAGGCACTGTCAGTCCTCCAACTTTGTTCTTCTCCTTCAGTATTGAATGAGCTATTTGGGTCTTTTGCCTCTTCATATAAACTTTAGAATCATGTTTATTGATATGTACAAAATAACTTATTGGGATTTTGTTTTCAATCCTCACATGAGGATATATATGATTTTAGAGAGAGGAGAAGGGGTTGGGGGTGGAGAGAGACAAAGGGACAGATAGACAGAGGCAGAGACACAAATGTGAGAAACATTGATCATTTGCCTCTCATACTTGCCCCAACTGGGGACAGAATCCACAACCTAGGTATGTCCCCTGACCGGGAATTGAACCCACAACCTTTCGGTGTACTTGATGACACTGGAACTACCTGAACTACCTGACCAGGGCAACTTGCTGGGATTTTGATGGGCATTACACTGAGCCTATATTACAGTGTAATGAGACAGACATATGTCTTAACAATACTGAGTCTCCATATTCATTAACATGAAATATCTTTTCACTTATTAAGTTATTCTTTGGTATCTTTCATCAGAGTTTTATAGATTTCCTTGTATAAGTCATACATATAATGTTAGATTTGTACTTAAGTATTTCATTTTGGGGGTGTTAATGTTAAGTGGTAATGTGTTTTAAGTTTCAATTTTCATTTTTTCATGGCTGGTATCTAGGAAAGTGATTGACTTTTGTACATTGACCTTGTATCCTAAAACCTTGCTATAATTATTCATTAGTTCCAGGAGGATTTTTCTTGTCACTTGTTTTCAGATTTTCTACAAGGACAATTATGTCATCTGTGAACAATTTTATTTTTTGCTTCTCAATCTTCGTAACTTTTACTTCTTTTTCTTGTGTTATGGCATTAGCTAGGACTACCAGTATGATGTTAAAAAGCAGGAGAGGAGGCATCCTTGATCATAACCTTAGCAGTAAAGCTTGAAGGTTCATTTATATTTTAGCAGGTGACTACTGTTCTTAAGGCTGAATAATAGGCTACTATATGCATGTGCATACCACATTTTCTTTTTTTTTTTCATTCATAGACATTTGAGCTGCTTCCACCTCTTGGCTCCTGTGAATAATGCTGCAGTGAATATAAGCGTGTAAATGTCTCAAGTTTCTGCTTTAAATTCTTTTGGCTCCATTTTTTCCACAAGATTATATATTTGAAATATGTAGCAATTAACTTTTTTTTTGTTATTTTTTTTTAGCCATCATTTTGTTAAATATTTGCCTGGTTTTTTGTTTTGTTTTGTTTTGTTTTCTGTTTTGTTTTGTTGTTTTTAATTCAACCTAGACCAGGACGAATGTTGATAGAGCCAGGTATTAAGAATCTTTCTGCCCTGGCTGGTGGCACAGTGGATAAGGCACCAGCCTGTGAACCCAAAGGTCGCTGGTTCAATTCTCAGTCAGGGCAACATAATTAGGTTGCAAACCAGGTTGCAAGCCAGGTCTCCAGCCAGCTCTATGGCTGGAGGCAGGTGAAAGGCAACCGTACATTGATGTCTCTCTCCCCCTTCCCCTCTCTAGAAAAATAATAAAATCTTAAAAGAAAAAAAAAGAATCCTTTTCTCACTAGCTGCTGTGCCTCAGCTGATTGAGCTCCACCCCAGGAACCAAAAGGTCACCAGTTGGATTCCTAGTCAGGGAACGCACCTGGGTTGTGGGCCTGGTCCCCAACTGGGGAAGTGTGATAGGCAACCAATCCATGTATCTCTTGCACATCCTTTTTCTCCCTCCCATCCCTCTAAAAAAGAAAGAAAGAAAACTTTTCCCCTTTGTTCAGAAGTTAGTCTTTATCTGCCTCAGTCATATTCTGTTCTCCCCTGCCTACTTCAAGGGTAGAAGTGACTGAGGTTTCCTTGTCACATTTGGGATGAGGCCAACATTTGAGCCCCTTGAATACAGCTAATCAGATATATTCTACATGTTATTTATTATGAGTATTATTCTTTTGGAGATGCTCAGTTCTGTAAGGAGAGAGTTAAGAGCCTGGACGCAGCAGCCAGACTACCTGGGATGAATCCGGGTTCCTACTGCTACAATGTGATCTTGAATAGATTTCTAAGTTTCTTTGTGCCTCAGTTTCCCCATCTATAAAAAGTAACATTATAGAGTTCTGAGAATTAAATAAATATTGGCTAAACATTTAGTGTAAATCTCAAGCATATAGCACATGCTCTGAAAGTGTCTGCGAGGTAAAAGGGTGGAAAGTGCCTGCCAGTACGGAACATGTCATCTATGCTGCTCCATAGGTGATGGTGTTTGTTGTATGATTTCATGCGTTTTCAGCGTTTTCAGCGGCCCACTCCTTCCATGGGAAGGAAATGTAGTGTTCCAGGGGATTAGGAAATTTCACCGGGCAGCGGCGAACGTGGGTTGGAAATCTGTCGGTCAGAGGTGTTCTTGCACAAGCCTGAGAGTAAAGATGCCTGTTCAGTGTGTTAAAACAGGTGCCACACACCTGCCGCACACGGAGCATGGTCTTGTAAACAGGTCTGCTCCTCGCGTTCAGGCGGAGTTGTAAGGAGCTCCGAGGGGCGGCGGGGTCCGTGGCCCCGGGCGAGAGGCAGGGGGTGCCGCCCACCTTAAACGTTCCAGGCATCGTGGTGTGCACACCTGTCCAGGTGCGGAGCCCGAACTCATGGGCGCCTGTGCGTAGGAGGAGGGTCGAGTCCCACGTCCTGGGGCAGCGACAGCAGCAAGCTCGATAGCCGTCCATCGTAGGAGTGTCGTTTACACACTTCCTGTTGGTCTCCCGGACCGAGGAGCGTTTCCGGTGCCCGCTGGAGCCCGGGTCCGAGCCCCCGCCCCTCTCGTTGGCCCCGCCCCGCCCGCGCCCCGCCCCCAGCCCGCGCCGCTCGGAGCCGGGCGCAGGAACCCGGGGCGCGCGGAGCGGCGCGCTGGTCGGGGGACCCAGGCTGGCGCCTCGCACCCGCCCCGCGCCTTCGCCCACCATCCGCCTGCCGGCCCGGCGCCTTCCCGGCTCCATTTGCCTCCGCTCCCGGGCCCTCCGCCACTCTCCCTCCTTCCCCAACATCCCGCCCGGGTTGCCCGGCTCCCGCAGGCCCCCCCGCAGCCCACGTTCCTATGGACAGACGCACAGACACCTGCAGGTGAGTGAGAGCCCGCGCGCAGGATGGAGACCAGCGCGGACGCGGCAGCCCCGGCCTGGGAGTCCCTTTGTGTGGGGGGCAGCCGCGCTGGGGTCTTGTCTGCAGCCCCCTTGGCGGCAGCGCTGTGACCCGGCTGAACCCTCCTTTTGTCTCCTCTGGGCGGGAGGAAGGGTGGGAAGGCCGAGAGTCAGGGCTGGGAAGGCGGCGGCAGGACGTAGCCAGCGCCGGCGCCGGGCTTGGGGGCGTGACGGGCGGAGACCCCAGGCGGCGAGGGAGCTCCGGGAGCCAGCGCCGCGCTGCCGCTGTGGTCCGCCGCCCCGGCCAGCCCGCTGCCCGGCGTCTCCGGTCGCCGCGGAGCCGGCAGCGGCGCGCTGCGTGGGTCTAGCTGTTTGGGGTCTGTTTGAGGGGGGGAAAGAGGGCAGAAAGGAAAGGAGAGATCTGCCCTCTTAGTTTCCAAGTCTTGAGATGGTTGTGGGGAGAGGGAGAGAGGTGGTTCCAGGCTTTGCCTGACTTGCGTATCGCGGGAGGCACGCGGAGGTGCGTTTGGGGCGTGTGTGAAGGAACGCGCATCGCTTGGGTCTCTTATTTATTGTTTCTAACGGAGGAGAGCTTTCTCCGAAAGACTTCCCCTGCCGTCCCCCCATCTGAGGCTGCGCACAGTGATTTGTGTTTGTTATCAAATACATCCAGAAATGTCTTTCCCTGGGTAGAAGGAGGTTGGGCTGACCAAAATCAAACCAAAAATCAAAGAATGGTTGTGGTTTTCGGGTGGCTTTCTTTTCTTTCTTGTTAAGATAGGAACTTAAAGGCGAGAAATTAAAGACGAACATGACTGTGATTTTTAGTTTTTTATATGTGTATATTTTAAAGTTTTGGGGTAAAGTTTTCTTATTTCCCAGACTCCTTATGATTTAGCATGACAGAATCTTTTACCTATTTAAATAAACAATTAAGCAGGTCATGTCGCGTCCACAGTGGAGGTTAAGTTGGAATGCAGTAAACAGTTTCCTAGCTTTCCGGTTAGGCTGAAACCTCTATTTTTTGCTCATCTGAGATAGGCGATCTTTCACAGCATATAGAGAGAATGTGAATGTTAGCACTGATTTTTTTTCCCCATGGTTGTGTTTTCCCTCTGTTATTACGGGGTTTATGAATACCCTGTACGTAACTCAACAATTGGGTTTTATATTTAGTGGGTAGTGTTTTGAAAAGTACTGTGATATTTCTGATTTGTGTTGTTTTTCTGACTGCGTTTCTTATAAACAGTTGCCCTATTTCAGATACTTAAATAATAAATGAAGGTGAATAAGCATCCAGAAAATTAAATTTGCACATTCAGATTTTTAATGCAGGTAGTGATTTGTATCTTTTTATGCATCTGAATCTGCTGCACATTTCTGGAGACTGTATTTTTTCCTATTGTATCAGAATCCATATCAACAAGCTTAAATATCACAGTTACCAAGCATGTTATAAAAAATTGTTTTAGGGGCACTCAATTACATGTATATCTATATGTAGAAAATGGAGACTTTCTTTAAAAATAAAAAAGAAAAGCTTATCTAAGAGAGTCTGCCAGAAACTTGAAGGAAAAACATGGTGGAAAAAATATTTAGATTTTCATCAGGATATAGAAATTTATCAAAAAACAATATACAATTTAATGGAGTTTTAATTAGGCAAGCTGACTTTTGTCATTTTAAAGAGATGGATATACCTAAAATAATTTTTTCTGGAAGAAAAATTTAGCCTGGATCCTTGCCTTAGTTATATTAACAGATTAATATTACATGCCTAATTTTGTAAATGCCTGGAGTGTACATTGTTGTACACTTAGAACTTAAGAGAGGCAACATCTAGCAACAGTCATGCCAGTTCCTTTGAGTTGATCAAATTTTATTAGTTCCTGCTCAGACTTCCGGTCTAGATGAGATAAATGAATTTAAACTCTGCACAAAAGCAGGGAGCTCAGTAGGAATTGCTGGTAGGCCTTTGAGCAAGGTTCCTCTTCTTTTTCCATTGAGGATGGTCCAAAGAGGATAGGTGCGGAAATTTGTTGAGGCTGTATCCTGAACGGTGGGTTGGAGTTCTAAAATTCTCCCAGAGTTTCAGCTCTTAACACGCTCTTCATCAGCTGTTAGAAGTATTTAAAAAGATAAGCTAACAAATTGAATTGCTTATTTATGTATTTATTTACAAGGCTGTGCTATGAGTTTTAGAGATAAGGTTTAACAAAGAGTCCCTGTGTAAACCAAACATTTAAGGAGAATGTGGCCTGTGTTAAGAACTGCTTGGCAAAGTTCTATGCTTAATAGTTTTCTGGGACTGGCAGTGTATGAGTCTGGCTTTTTTGTTGTTGTTTTGGTTTTTGACTGTGATGTGTAGAAATTAGTTTTTTGACTTTTGTATAATTAACAATATTTTGCTGTAATCAGAGACCTTTCCAGAGAATCTTACATATTCTCAACTGAATTTTCTTTTGATGTGCTATTGTTTATGAAGGTACATAAATTATTTTTCACTTTTAATGGTAGACATTTTTTTTTCTGCCACTTTTGATATTATGGAAGATCAGTGCTACTTCCATAAATTTTAAATTTGTATAAAGTTGGAATTTAAATATAACTGAGCTGTATAAACTGACATTTACCAGGTTCTTTTTAACTTTTTTACTTTTTAAAAAGATTTTATTTATTATTTTTAGAGAGAGCGGAAGGAAGAGAGGCAAAGAGGGAGAGAGACATCAATGTATGGTTGCCTTTCACCTGCCGCCAGCTGCAGACCTGGCTGGAGACCTGGCTTGCAACCTGGTTATGTGCCCTGGCTGGGAATCGAACCAGAAACCTTTGGGTTTGCAGGCCACCAGGTTCTTTTTTAAAACAACAGTAAGCTGTCCACAGTTAAATTTGATGGGCGTAAAAATCCCTGGACTTTCCTACCCTTTTCCTGTTTGTTAATTCTCAACCTTTAAAGCCAACTCAAAATGGCCACTTTATGTTAACTAAAACCCTAAAATGACTGGTATTATTATGAGAAATAACCAAATGGAAAGCTGAAAAGTAACATTTTTATTTTTTGTGATAGATTTGTAACTTTCAAGTCCTTTTTTTTTCCCAAGCAGTTTTTGTTGCCTGGTAGGGAAGCAGGTTTGACTGTGAGAGGTGTGGATAGTGACTACTTATTCCAGTCTTTATAGCCCTGCATTGGTTCAAAAATAGTACAGCAGAGGCAAGGAAGGGGAGCAGTTTAGACAAGAACCTAGTATAAAGGAACCATGGACATGGACAACAGGTGGGATTGACTTTGGGGGGAATGGGTGGGTGGGGAGGGGGACAGAGGGGAGCAAAAAGGGGATGGATGTAATACAACAACAATAAAAAAAAACAGTACAAACCCTTGCAGCTTTGGAAAATGTAGAATTGATTCTTGGATTAATATTCTGCTACCAGCTGTATGAGGCTGGCTCTGAAGTAGCTTCTTCTCTTAAATGCTGTCAAAACTAGAGAAGCTGAAGATTGGAGAGAAGCCATTTATTTTGAACAGTTTATTTTCTGACAGTTTGTGTTTGTAAAGAAACCTGTTCATACTATTACTTGAGAGATCTACATAGTTGCTAGAAGAAGCACCACAGTTTTTTTTTTTTTTTTTTTTTTTTCCTTCTTTAAAAAAAGAGTTCCATCCCTGCTTAACTCTTACGTGATACTTTTTGACTTTACTTTTGATTCGTTGATTTATGGGACTTTATTTACCAACATAATGGGAGAATTCTTTTGCTATCCTGAAATTGCACTCTGCCTGTGCTCTGGTCTGTTTCCTAGGTAACAAATGCATTGCATAGATTCCATAATGAGGACTGTGGTTGGCTAGTTACAGTGTAAACTCTGTTGTTTGGTAAAGCTTAGTCTCAAATTCAAATAAAGGTCAAGAATCCGAAAGTACTGAAAATGCAATTTTTTGAATTTTATTTTGTGTTCCGTGTCAACAGAGTTTCATATACTTTTCTGGAGAAAGGCACATTACATTATACAGCAGTATCAAGTTTGTTGCAATGTCTTACACTGAAATAGTCTGAGAGCTTTTTTACTTTTTCATGTTAGTAATACCAATGGCTCTAGTGCCAAAGAAGATGTATTTCAGAAACCCTTTATCACACCATATAGAAAGCAAAGGGCTTTGGTCTAGGTCATCAGTAATTGACCCTTTTGTACTGAAAGAAAAAAAAAAAAACAACTCACGTTTTAAAAGATAAATTGTGCAACTTTTTACCAAGTACTTGTATGACTTTTAAAAACTTTTAAGAAGACTTAAAGCATTTAATTTAATTAACTTTTAAAAACATGAAAGTCGTCTTCTAGTACTTTTCTGTCTGTCTGCCTGAACTTTGCCCAGCCCTGGCAAGCAGGTCACAGAGACTAGCTTTCCCCATTGCCTTACACCCCCCTTGAAATCCATGGTCTCTGTCACTCCACATGCAGGGCAAGAAGTAATATGTGTGCAATAGCAAGTAATGATTACCTGCTTGTTTAAAAAAAAAAACTTGTAAAGAATCAGTTTCATTGCAAGTATCTTTTCATTTAATGCCTGAAAATGTTTCTTGTTAATCATCAAGGATTTTGTTAGCTGAAATATTAAAACAGTTTTTTTCTTCTAAATTCTAGAGAATTATCCAAAGTTGCCTCCATTACTTTCCCTTCCGTGGATGGATTGCTTTTGGATTAATTTACCCCTTTAAAGTTCATTTTAATTTCAAGACCAAGACATATTTTGGTTGGATTCTCTCTTGGTTTTCCTCAAAACTAGCACTACATTAACCTTTTCTAATTGCAAATATGTCCCTTCAGTTTTCCCTTGTAAATACTTACATATATAATTTTTATCATTGCATTGTTTTGATAATCACACGTATCAAAAACTACTCTTTCCTGTGCTGGCTGGGTCGCTCAGTTGATGAAAGCAGTGGTCCCCAAACTTTCTGGCATCGGACTGATTTTGTGGAAGACGGTTTTCTCAGTCGGGGGTGGGGGGTGGTTTTATAGCCTGCCCCCAGGTGCAGCCACCCACTGGTAAGAGCTTTGATATGAGTCTGTAAGCAGTTGATGTATGGGTTCTGTGCAGTCAAAACTCTGCTAATGATAATCTGCATTTGTGGTCGCTCCCTAGCGTTAGTATCACCGCCTCATCTCCACTCAGCTGGGATCGTCAGGCGTTAGATTCTCCCAAGGGCCGGCTACCACGGTCCCTCCCACACACTCGCAGTTCTCCGAGCGGCCCTGGCTCTGAGCTGACAGGAGGCGGAGCTCAGGCGGTAATGTGAGGGATGGGGAGCGGCTCGAAATACGGAGGAGGCTTGGCTGGCCTGCCCGCTGGTCACCTCCTGCCGTGCGGCCTGGTTCCCAACAGGCCGACCGATGCCCAGAGGTTGGGGACCCCGGGTTAGAGCCTGGGACCAGTACACCAAGGTTATGGGTTTGATGCCCTGTCAGGGCACTTACAAGAAACAACTAGTGAATGCATGGATAAATGGAACAACAAACCAGTGTTTCTTTTTCTGTCTTTCTCTCCCCCTTTCCTCTCTCAAATCAATACATTTTTTAAAAATTGTTTTTTCAACTACGCTTTTCATACTTTGAGGGTAGAGTTAACACTATTTGAATTTTTACCCAGCTAGGACTACTTCCCCAGTCAGTTTAGTTTGCAAGGACTTCTATAAAAGGTGTAACAGATTGGGTGGCTTAAACAACAAAAATTGATTTTCTCACAGTTCTGGAAGCTGGAGTCCAAGATCAAGATGCTGTCAGGGTTGAGTTCTTCTAAGGCCTCTCTCCTTGACTTATAGATGAGTGTCTTCCTCAGGTGTCAGGATTTCTCAGTTCTGGCTGTTCGCCCCTGCAAATTGCATATGACTGTCACCTTTGCCTGTCATTGGTCTTGGTTCTACAGTTAAATATATTCAGGGCCAAACAGAAGCCTTCATGCTAAGGCTTCTTTAGTGGTTGTTTGATAGTTCACTCAACCTCATAAATGGCTCAGGTGAATAGTATCTACTGTCTTTCATATTTAAAGCTGTTTATCTGTGGCTTTTACACTTGAAGGTCACTTTGGCTGAATATAAGTACTTGGTTGATATTTTCTTTTCTCCAGTATCTTTTTTTTTTTTTTTTTTGTCTCTTTCCCCTTAATTATGTTAAATACTGTCACCTGGACTCTGCTACCTGCCATCGAGATGTTTCTTAGCCATTGTTATATATTAATATTTAGCACCTGAGTCACTGAGTATTTAGCACATGTATCGTTGAGTAAAGATGTCTTCACAGACTGAGGGAGGGAGGGCGGTGTTGGGTCTAGTTGACTCTAAATTAAATAGGCTAATTTGCTTATAGTTCAGTTTAGGAAATCTTCAAGAAGATTGAGGTAAAGAAATTACAAGTTTAAACATGACAACTTGACTCTTAAAAGAAAGGTATGGAGTTTGAATATGTTGTTCTATTTTGGGGTTTGGTAGATATTTTCTGTAAAAGGCCCGATGGTAATTATTTCAGGCTTTGTAGGCTACAGGTCACTGTCACAACTATTCAGCTATGCTATTGCAATGCAGAAGTGGCCGTAGAGAATATGTCAGTGGTAAAAATAGTCTTGTCAGATTCTGATACCAGTATAATTTTCTTTACTTTTGTTAAGTGACTGTTTTTTTGTCCAGTTGTCCAAAGCACTTCTCACTTTGGAAGGTCAGTAATTTTACTAAAATATGTCTTAAGTGTTGGCTGTTCTCTGTTAATTTCCCAGATATGCATGGTGTGTTTTATTATGTTGGTTTAAGTATTTTTCAAAAAATATTTTCAATTACAGATTTTAGTGTTTATTGTTTCATTGTTTTCATTTTCTTTATGGTCTCCTATTGCATGTGTGTTGGATCTTTGCTTGTCTTTTATTTCTGTACCTTTCTTCAAGATCTTTTAAGCTTAGTTCTATATTTGCTTTATTTTTGTATTTTTTTCCTTTTTATCCTTTTGTTTATTTAATGTACTTTTCATAGTGTTTATCTAGTAAGTTTAGTGTTTCTTTTAGTTTTGCCTCCCTTTCTGAATTTTTTTCTTTTCTAGTCTGTTCTGAACACTTCATTTCTTCTTGTAAATGCTCTGATTATTCATCTGTTCTCCTCTTTTTTTTTTAGTTTCTCTATTTCTGATATTTTTTTTTAAGATTTTATTATTTTTAGAGAGAGGGAGAGAGGGAGAGAGGGAGAGAAACATCAATGTACGGGTGCCTTTCACCTGCCTTCAGCTACGGACCTGGCTGGAGACCTGGCTTACAACCTGGTTATGTGCCCTGGCTGGGAATCAAACCTGTGACCTTTGGGTTCGCAGGCTGGCGCCTTATCCACTGAGCCACCAGCCAGGGCTCTGATATATATGTTCTTTTCATATCTTCTATCATTTTCTTAATTTCTTTCATTTTTTAAAATCCTTACCTATGTACCTGTTTATTGATTTGAGAGAGAGAAACATTGATGTGAGAGAGAAATATTTATTGGTTGCCTCCTGAATGTGCCCTGATCAGGGATCAAAACCACAACCTAGGTATGTGTCCTGGCTGGGGAAGGAGCCTGCAACTTTTTGGTATACCGGTCAATGCTCTATCCAACTGAAATCCCGGGCTGGGTTGCCCTTGTTTATTCTTAAATACGACTTTGTTGTTGTTGTTATCCTGGAAAAGTATCTTTTTTTCTATCAGTCAAAGGGGTAAGATATCTATAAAGGTTTAAAAAAAAGCTAAGATATGCAGTAATTTGATTATTAACATTAGCAGCTTTCCTTATTTGCTCTATAATATGTGGTGAGCTGAGTTGTGAGTACATGAAACAGTTTATTCTTTTTTTATTATTTATTAGTTATTGTGTCATTTTCCATACAGACAACTGTAAACCTAGTTTTGCCCTATCCTACATATATACGTTGCAGAGAGTTGACTTCTTTTCTAAATTACCTGGATTGTGTTTTCATGACAGTCCTGGTTCAATAATGTACGTTTGTCTGTCATTTTGAGAAGACAAAGAGCTCTACATTAATGAATTTCTGTATAACTAAAGCTTATCTCCTGGAGGACATTTAAGATTTTAATCTCTTGGGAGAAAATGTTCTCCTTGTGCAGTTTGCTATAAAGGTGGCAATTCAGTTACTTTTGGAAATTTGCCAAAGGACTCTTTTTTTTTTTTTTTGGCATCTGGGTGAACCTAAGCAATTTGACAGATTTTATCAAGAGCCGTAAATATAGTCATACCATTTATCCAGTACTTCTCACTGAGAAGAGAGAAAGATACAAACAACAAAAACATGCAACATAGCGGAGAGCTGGGCTCCCGGGCTAAACCTGGCCTGCTGCAGCCCTCAGCTAACCAGCCACAGCCATTGTTCAGAGCTGCTTTTGTGCCACGGTGGCAGCGTTTAGTTGGTGCAGAAACCTTGCAGAGCAGAAAGTGGTTACTGTCTGGCCCTTAGCAGAAAAACTTGTTTTTGTTTTTTTTTAATTTTATTGTTGTTGTATTACATCCATCCCCTTTTTGCTCCCCGCTGTCCCCCTCCCCACCCACCCATTCCCCCCAAAGCTAATCCCACCTGTTGTCCATGTCCATGGTTCCTTTATACTAGGTTCTTGTCTAAGCTGCTCCCCTTCTTTCCCTCTGCCTCCCCCCTCCCCTCAACCCCTTTCTCCCTGACCACTGAAGGCCTATTCATTGTATTCATATATTTGGTTCTGTTTTGCTTGTTGTTAGTTTTGCTCATTATTGTCCTGTAATGGATGAGATCATATGATATTTGTCCTTCGCTGACTGGCTTATTTCACTAAGCATAATGCTCTCCAGTTCCATCCATGTTGTTGCAAAGGGTACAAGTTCCTTCTTTCTTTCCCTTAGCAGAAAAACTTTACTGACTGTGTATTACAGTATTACAGGGAGTCATAAAAGAGTGGCAGTATCCACAGTAGTGGAATTATTAGATAAATCCTGGTGTAAGCATTTGAAGGAATAGGATATAGCTGTTTAAAATGATTACAGCCTGGCCAGGTGGCTCAGTTAGAGTGTGTTGTCGCGTAGAACAAAGGGTCACAGGATTTGATCACCAGTCAGGACACATACCTAGGTTGTGGGTCCAATCCCCAGGTAACCCATTGATGTTTGTTTCTCTTTCTCCCCACCCTCTCCCTCTCCTCCTGTCTCTCCTGCCTCTTCTCCTTCCTTCTCTCCTTTCCCTTCTCTCCAAAATCAATAAACATAAGTTCTTTTTCTCATGGGCATGGACAGTGATTGTCGGGGTGGGCAGTAGTGTGGCAGAAGGGATAGGAGGGTAAGATAAATGGTAATGGAAAAAAAAACAAGTAACAAAATAAAACCTAATTAAAATGAAAGGTAAAAACAGAAAAATTAAAATCAATAAATATATTCTGAGGATTTTATAAAAATAAGTAAAATGTTTATAGAGATTATTTATCCAGCAAATATTTATTGGGCATTTGATATGCATTAGGTACTTCTCTAGTTAGTGGGAAATCAATAAAGACAACAATTTCTGTTCTCATAGGACTTTAATTTTCGTAGAAGAGATCAAGAACAAACAAGATAAATACACAAAAAATATATGAAATAATTGCTGCATTTTAAAAATAAAAGGGAGACCCTGGCTGATGGCTCAGTGGAATGGCACCAGCCCTTGAACCCAAAGGTCGATAGTTTGATTCCCAGCCAGGGCACATAACCAGGTTGCAAGCCAGGTCTCCAGCCAGGTCTGTAGCTGGAGGCAGGTGAAAGACAACCATACATTGATGTTTCTCACCCTTTCTTTCTCCTTCCTTGCCCTTCTTTCTCTAAAGATAATGAATAAAATCTTTTAAAAGAAGGAAAGGGAAGGGACATATAAAATATTTCAGAGTCAAGTTTTGACAATTTAGATTGACAAAGAGTCCTCACCAAGAAAATGACTTTGGGTAAGACTTAAAATTCATGAAAATGCTTGACATACAGGTAGCTAAATGAAGAGCATTTGAAGCAGAGGGAATAAAGTACAAAGGACTGACCAAGGGACTTGAGCATCTGCAGATTTTGGTATCTGCGGTGCATCCTGGAACCAATCCCTTGTGGATACCAAGGGGTGATTATATATACTTCTTAGGGTTTTGAAGATGAAATGAATTCAGGTGATTAGAGACATAGGAAAAATTATTATTGGGGTTAAATATCTAGAAAGGAAGTTTATCTGCTAGATAGCAGAGCAAGTTGAGTTCAACAAATACTTGGTCTGTTGAAAATCTGTATATGTCTGTCTACTTTCACTTCATAGGTAACATAATAATTAAGCACAGTGACTCCAAATCATGTGCTGTTGTAGCACTTAACACCATACACCCTTTATTGATAGTTAATCATACTTTGGAGAACATTTCAATAGGAAAAACACTGTGAGTTTGGTGAACAGCCTTTGTAGCTCATGGGATGAAACATGGGGCAGGCTGAGTGATAAAAGGCATTCGACCAGCTTGGAGAGAGATTGCATGTCTACTGGAGAAGGCAGGAACTTTGCTTTGTGAGTATATAGGTCAGGGGACTAAAGAACTCTATTTAAAACAGATGCATACAGCAGTAAAAGGGGATCAAGTAGAGAGTAGTGACTGAGGATGTAACCCTATCCTTTGAACTATGCCACCAAATTCTAGTATTTGAGTGTTCCCTTATCAGGAGGCCGAAGATCACTGAACTCACATAATGGGTATAGTTAATTCATTTTTTTAAAGTTTTTCTAGAAAATGACAGTTTCTAAAGTACATGGGAAAGCTTTTGGTAAAATTTGAAGTACGGAAAAAAAGAAATTTAATTTAGAGAGTACTATGGCATTTTGTGGAAAATTTTTGTGAAAAAATATTAGATATATTTTTCTTTGTGGTATCTATTTTATGAAGGATAGTTTTATATGCATAGTGTGTCCCAAATGTATTTTTGGGTTTGTGACTATTTGGGGATTGCATAAGATTCTGTTAGTTACTTTACACTGGGAAAAATCTGAAATCTTTTTACAATGATGATTTTGTTTTCTTCAGTACTACTAAGTCTTCAGAAGTTATACTTGTTCAAGCTGTTGCTTTAATAAAAAACATAGCTGGATAAGTGCAGATATAATCAGCGTGTTTCCATTACACTTGCTTCCTGAGAAAGTTTCTGCCTTCCTTGCAGAATCATGGATTTTAACTTCGGGTGTCTACAGGCACATTAATTCTGAATAGAACCTGGGGACTGTGCTTATTAACTAGAAGTGTGGCAGTTTTGGTAGTAAATTCCTAACAGGACTCAGGTATGTACATGCTTCATAGTACATTGCTGTTGTAGCAATCCTAGTAATTTAATTGAACCTGAAGGTCCCCTGTACTTCTTTTAGTCCATTAAAGTGAATGGCAATACCTCCAAGAAGGTGTTTTAAAAATGCAATTCAGTATTTATGATTTAGTTAATAGTTAAGCTAGAGACTTTGAGAAGTATTTCAGGGTGGGGGGAAGGAAACTACATGTTTACAGAGGCCTTCACGAAACATGAAATTGTGACACCGGATTAACCTGTTCTTCCCAGCTCTCTGCTGATATACCAGACCCTGGTCCAAGGGGTATCGGAACTCAGATTCTGCCTTAACACCCTTGTCAGTGATGCACACAGTTACTCTGGAATGCTCGGCAAGGATGTGTGAAATCTCTCTTCAGGTTTTAAGAAATGACTGACTGATCGAATGTTTTAGTGTGATTGGCCGGGTGGGGGTGGGGGGGCAGTAGAAATTTTCATTCTGTGTGATAAATGTGCAGTATTAGCACCAAGAAAACTAAGCTTATATTGACTAGGACATCAATCAAATTTTCTGTACCTGCAAGATCAAAGTATGACTCAGTGATATTGTACCTTTTGCCTTTATTTGGTATTTCTTAATCTTTTTGTGGATTTTTGACCCCCGTGTGAATCAGATAAAAATTTTAGATTCTCAGAAAATGCCCATTTGTACATACAGCGTACAGTTTTGTGGATTACCAATGCATTGTGCTAACAATCTCTATTTTGTGCAATTACATTTTAGCATATGGTTTTTTTCTAAGACTAGAAACCATAAAAATTTGAGGTAAGGATTTACTTTTTTTGATAAGGAGAGGATAACATGGTATTTTTCCATCAGAAATTGACTTAAACTGTTGGTACTGGTAAATGTACTAATAGGGTGCATCTGGTTAAATCACTGCACTATAATTTATTAAGAAAGTGCCTTCTTTACTGATGCATTTACACAGGCAGTCTTACAAGGAAAAATAAAAAAGTTTACATTTTCATTTCTACAGGAATAGAAGGAGAATTCATTATGTCAAGAATTACTACCCTGGCTGGTGGCATAGTGCCAGCCTGCACACCCAAAAGTCACTGGTTTAATTCCCAGCCAGGACAGATAACCAGGTTGTAAGCCAGGTCTCCAGCCAGGTCTGTAGCTGGAGGCAGGTGAAAGGCAACCATACTTGATGTCTATCTCCCTCTTTGCCTCTCTTTTTTTGCCTCTCTCCCTTCCCCTCTCTCTAAAAATAATAAAATCTTTTTAAAAATTACTAATAAGCATGTATTAAAATGGCTACATAGGATGGCACATTGTTGGAACATCCCATGAAAGACAATTTGCATGGAAGATGATTATTCAGTAGGACTTTAATTTACAAGAAACATTCCACCATTTAACTGAGCCCTTTTACACACACGGCTTCGCTTTCGTGGACCGCATCTGCTCCCTGCATGTCTGCAATGCCATAAGGATGGCGAAAATCCGATTCAGTGTAGCCGGAAGGTGGAACAACAGCTGAAAGTCATGTCATAAAAACGTACATTATTAAACATTTGAGAATTGTTTTTGAGATCAGTTTTCTGTTGGCGGCTGGTTTGTACCATAAAGTTGATTGTCTAATTTTTTTCCCAATAAGATTGTATAAGATTATTTGGTCCCGCTGGCCATTAGTTAAACTATATAGTTCAGTTTAAAAATGTCTCACTAGAGGCCATTCATCTATATTGTACTTTTATGAAATGAGCAAACAGCCTGCATTTATAGTCATTATTGAAAGAAAATTATTTAGTGAAAAAGAAGACACTGAAATAAGCATTTCAACAAAAGCTGGCTTGTGATTAAAATGCCTAGAAAAAGAATAGATGGTAAAAAAAGAAATAGTATCTCTAATGTCTCCTTTATCTATATTAGCAAAGTAGTGTATTATGGATAAACTTTATCATAGAAAAAGAGTTTTGGATGACCTTGGGACTGACCCCTTGTGGGTGCTTCATCTCTGAGGTATTTAAAATAAGCAATGTTGTAAGAAGCCAGGTCCATTCTTAATGAGAAACTCTGAATATTTCAAATGAGGAGAACACCGAAGGCCTGCTGGTTAAGAATATATCTTCCATTGACCGGAAGATCTCAGTCAGTATAGTAAGAGAAGGCAAGGAAGGGAGATGTAGGTGTTTTTTTCAAAAAGCCCTACAGTTATTACTATTTGCAGGAATAGTGATGGAATAGGAGAAAAGAATGTTACCGAGAATAAAATGAAAGTCCGAAGTGGTGGGATGGGAGGCTGCAACCTTTTCTGCATGTGCCTACTATGGTTTTGGTGAGTGAAGGCTTTCTGCTGAAAGCACAGGGGCTGAGGTAGGATGAGCAACTAAGAAGAATGGGAAGGAAGGCTGGGGAGTGGCAGCTGTGATGAACAATTATTTGGAATAGCCTTAAGACTTCCAGTTGGAGGTGAATTGGTAGGAAACACTGTGGAGTCAGACAACAGAAGTTGGTTCCTATGAGTCAGGGTGACTTCTGGATTCTCAGAGAATAGCATTTGATTACCTGCGTGGGCAGCTTCCTAATCACCTGAGGTGGTAAACAGGTAGTTCAGTCCCTTTCACAGAAAGTGCCTCCTGGGCTCTGATATTTGCATGAAATCCTGAAGTTGGAGATATTGTGGGATCAGTTGTAAGTAGGATAAGGTAGAAAAGGATGAAACTATTTGCTTTATTTTACTTTTTGAATATTTTATTTTTTTAGGGAGAGGGCAAGGGTGGGAGAGAAACGTCAGTTGCCTCCGCCACTCCTGCACATGCCCTATCTTGGACGAACATGCAACCCAGGCATGTGCCTTGACTGGGATCCAGACTAGCCACCTTTCCCTTTGCAGGATGGTGCTCAGCCAACTGAGCTACACCAGTCAGAGCTGTGTTTTATTTTAGTAGTGAGCAGATCTGTCAGTCAGAGGTCTCTGATTACGTACAAAAGGACCTAGTTGATAACTGCTACTTCCTAGGGTAGTTGTGGAGATCAGCTAAATCAGAGGTGATGGTGGCTATGAACTATTTCTCAACTGCGCCCTGAAGCTAATAAGCTCCTAGTAGATGGAACCCCTGTGTTTTGTGAACCTATTATTTCCAGAGACTTAAGCAGTCCTGTCTCCCATACATCCTTTCTCAGCATCCGTAAACCTTCTCTTTGCCCTGGTTCTGGCCCCTGTTCCTCTAGCCCTGACTCTACATCCTCTGCCTGAGCCTGCTGCTGGTTGTTCCTCTTTCTTCAATAGCCAGACTCCTTAGATAAATGGATCACAGTGCTTTTTGTTCTCTTATCACTAACTCCCTTTCATCCCAGAGAATTTGGCTGCCTCTCTTTCTTCCACTCATAGTCTCAACATAGATGGTAAACAAACAACCAAGTAGACTATCAGGTGGTAATAACTGCCATGGAGAAAAGTAATTCGAGGTGGGAAGACTGAGTGCTGGGCACACTGGAGGAGGTTTGTTAGATGGTCTGGGAAGGCCTCTCTAGTAAGAGGACACTTAAACAGATCTAAAGGAAGTGAAGGAGCAAATCATGCATTTCTAGTAGCCAGTGCGAAATTCCTGAAGTGAGGGCAATGTTGGTGCATTTTAAAACATCAAGGAAGATTTTGCAGGTCAGACAGAGTGACCAAGAGGAGGGATGTCAGAGAGGTAAGTAGATAGATGAGACAGTGAGAACATGTGGAAGTGATCTTCTGATCGCTTCAGTTTCCTCTGTGAGAGTAAGGATGGGGCAGGAGGTTTGAAAAGATGTTCAGTTAGGACAGTGGACAGTGAATGGATTAGAGAGAATTGTGATCCCCACACCACCAGTATCAGTATCATCTGGGAATGTGTTAGAAAAGCAAATTCTTGGGCCTCATCCCAGACCTACTGAATCAGAAGTCTGGTGGAAACAGCAAACAGTCTGCCTTTTAACAAGCCCTCTGAATTATTCTCATGTACAAAAAAAGTTGGAGAGCCACTGGACTAGGGAGGTAAATTACCAGGTAGTCCTAAAGACCCACTTGAGTTTAATGCTCTTAAGTTTAATGTCAAAATAGTCCAGGTTATATTGGAGAAAGAAAGGAATGAGGGAATTGAGTGTGTAAAAGACATTTTAAATGCTATACCATGAAATATAAACTGTATAAAGAAAGATGATAGGTCATTAGGATAGTGAAAACATGACAGGATCAATTGACTTAGGTCCCACATCAGAATGAACCCAAATTCCAGGTATTTTCCCTTCAGCTACATGTCTTCATTAGAATTGTATATCCTGGCAAATAATTCTGTGTCAAAAGTTTTGAGTCCTGCCGTTATTGTTATCTTGCCTTGGATAAGTCACTTAGTCCCTTTGAACCAGTTCCAGTATCTGTACAGTGGATCTAAAAGTACCTAACAGCTTAGCCTCAAAGTTATTCAGAATTTGAAACAAGAGATAAATGTATGAAAACATTTTTGTAAAATATGGAGGCCCATTTCCTAGTCTGTGCCCTCCACTGTTTTCCACAACCTTCCTCCTCTTCTCTCTATCCTGCATTTTGTTCCCATAATGCAAAAAACCTTGCCTTGTGACTTAAAAGTATGAATCTTGCCCTGGCTGGTAGCACAGTGGATAAGGCGCCGGCCTGCGAACCCAAAAGTCGTGGGTTCGATTCCCCAGCCAGGGCACATAACCAGGTTGCAAACCAGGTCAGGTCTGTGGCTGGAGGCAGGTGAAACGCAACCATACAGTGATGTGTCTCTCTCCCTCTCTGCCTCTCTCCCTTCCCCCTTTAAAAAAAAAAAAAGTATGAATCTTGTAGAAAAGTAAGAAAAGTAGTATTCATGGCTATTGTAATTAGTTGCCTTGTGATAAAATCTTGTCTTAAAAATACATTAGACTTATGTTTCTGGTCAAGGTGGAGTAACTGGGAGTGGATTTATCATTCTATCTTTGTTAGGGATCTCCAGAGAAACAATGCAGAATGAATTGTGTGTGTGTGTACATCTAAATCTGCAGGCACATGTACCAAAAAATATGTAAAGAGATTTATTATAAGGAATTGAGTCACTCAGTTATGGAGGCTGAAAACTCCCAAGTTCTGCAGCTAGCAAGTTGAAGAGCTAGGTGAGCCAGTGGTCTGAAAGTTTGAGAACCAGGGAAGCCAACGGTGCAGATTCTAGTCTGAACTCCTTTGGCAGGCTCAAGGCACAAGAAGTGCTGGTGTTTCAGTTTGAGTTGGAAGGCAGGCAGACGGAACCCTCAGTTCAGTAGTCACGCAGGAGACATTCTTTCTTACTCAGCCTTCTTGTTCTGTTAAGGTCTTCAGTTGATTGGATGAGGCCCCCCACCTTAGTGAGGACAATCTGCTTTACTCAGGGTACTGATTCAGATACGGATCATACCAGAAACACCTATGTAGACGCACCCAGAAAAATGTTGAAACGTCTGGGTACCCTGTGGCCTAGTCTGGTTGACACATAAAAGTAACTATCACACCACCTGAAACAATTAGTGAATGAGACAGAATATATTAAACAGTGGGGTTATTTTTAAGACGTTGGATATTAGGCAAGGAAGGTACAGTGATCTCTGAGAGATGAGAGGCCAACAACATGAACCCTCTGATTGCCTCAATTTACCACCTGGAAAGGGTTTCTAGGCTGTGGTGCAAGGGGGAACCCAGGTGAGGCTGCCAGCTGCTCTGAGTTAAGAAGATGGGGCTGGGACTCTGAGGAGGCCGAGGTGACTAGAGTTCATAGGGAGAAGTAAAACTCGGTTTGCAGATAACGTAGTCCTGTATGTAGAAAATCCCAAGGAATCCACAAAAAAGCTGCTAGATCTAATAAATGAATTCCACAAAAATGCAAGGTACAAAGTCAGTTGTATTTCTACATACAAGCAATGAATAATCCAAAAGGCAATTAAGAAAGTATAGCATGAATAATCCAAAAGGCAATTAAGAAAGCATAAATTCCATTTATAGTAGCACCTAAAAGAATGAAATAACTGGGAATAAACCAAGGAAGCCAAAGACTGGTATACTGAGAATTACAAGACACTGCTGAAAGCAATTAAAGACAATCTAAATAAGTATATCCCATGTTCATGGTTAGGAAGACTTAATAGTGTTAATACACATGTCAGCATTATCCAGAGTTATCTGCGTCAAAATTACAACGCCTTTTTTCCTCAGAAATGAAAAAGCTTATCCTTTAATTCATTTGAAATTGACTGAGGCTCTGAGGAGCCAGAACAATTTGGAAAAAACAACAAAGTTGGAGAAGTCACACTTCCTGATTTCAGACATTATTACAGAGCTATAGTAATCAGAAAAGTGTGGTGTTGTTATAAGGAAGGACATATAGACCAACGGAATAGAATTGATGGTCCAGAAATACCTATATATCTGTGGCTCATTGATTTTTGACAAGGGTGCCTGGTTCATTCAGTGGGAAAAGAATGGTCTCTTCAACAGACGGGACAACTGTATTTACATAACACAAAGAAATGAAGGTGGACTCCTGCCTCATACCATATATAGGAAAATTAACTAAAAATGGATCAACAACATTTTAAGAGTTAAAACTGTACAACTCTTCGAATAAAATATGGACAGCCAAAGAAAGCAGAAGAAATACCATCCTTTGCTGATTTTAGTTTGTGGTTTCTCTGTTGATTGCCTTATAAAACATCATGTGCCTTTTACTAATCTGTGCTGTTATCATTATTAACATGGGACTTAACACAAATCAGATGTTTATTTTTGATTTCTGAACTTGGGCTCATCGCATCCTCGGCTGTTCATGATCCATTTGGAAGTTTTATGATCTAGTTTTTAAGTGTTGATTGTCACCAGGACATTACATGCTGGTATTTAAATGTAATTTCATGAAAGTAAAAGCATTATCAAAGACAAATATAGGTGACTTGTAGGTTTTTAAGAATTTTTTGTTTTGAATTATCCTTGTGACTCTTCTGAATATTTCCTTAGTGCTTGTTTGTTTTCCTTAGGGCCTGGTACGTAGGTGCTCAGTGATTATTTGTGGAATTAGTATATATTGTATAAGTTGTAGTGATCATAAATATAAATTCCAAATCCTTCTGTTCTTTCAGGCATTTCTAACAGATATTATTGCTGTAAGTAATGGCAGTGGTGAGAATTGCTCATGTACTTTTTGGGGTTCTAAGACATTTTTGTACTAACTTCTTTCTACTAAAACAGTAACTACATTGGAAATAATTTGATCCTTTTGGATTATGTTCACGTAGTTGTTGGATTATTAAAGCATTTAATTATTATTTCAGTAAGTGCTGATATAAATACATCACCCTGTCTCTTGTTCTTAATTATACAATATTGCAGGAAGTGGGCCAGTATAATAGAAAATAAAAAAGACAAGTAGATAAATATACATGTATATAACTCCCAAGGAAATTTAATTCAGTCTTTAACAATGGCTTTGAGTAGAAGTGCTATCTTCCTTTGCTGATAAGATAGCACATGTAGTGTAGTCTCAAGGAACTAGAGACAGAATGAAATTGATATTTTGCATTAGTTGTGCATTATTTATCATGTTTGATAAAGCAACAGCATATACCTGATACTTTACCTTAAATGCCCCTAAATGAAAAGTCTTTATTTTTGTCCACACAATTGAATGATTACTACTGGCCATAGAATTCTGGTTTTAAAGAGCTTTTCCCTAAGAAATTCTACACCATCTTTGTTGCCTTCCAGTATTTCATGCTGCAGATAAGGTATCTCATATTCTGGTTTGGTGCTGTATCCCTAATTCTTTTCCCCAACAACAGCCACCCAAATCTTCACCTTGTCCTGTTTGTTTAGTATCTCTGTTGCCTCTAAGTAGCTCTAGGCCTACTTTCCTTTCACCTGAATTACATTTGATGTCTGTCTGGTTTCTGTTCTTCGTACACCCATCTTGGCCCCTGGTACCTTTAAAAGAAACACAGGATTCCCTCTTCCTTGGATCCGTACCATGGATATGATCGGCTTGACGCTGTGTAATCCTTCACATCACTTGTTTTGACCTTGGGCCTTGATCTGCACTGGGACCAGTTTATTTTCATTTGCCATGTCTGCTTTTCCGTGGGTTGATCCTTGGTTATTGCCGTAAGGATGATCCCCTTTCCCAACCCTGAGTCCGAAGCTGGGCAAGATGAAATGAATGCACTAATTCAGAAGGACTTGGCTCAGCCTAGAGTGGAACAGCTGCCAAGGGCACAGGAGCTTATTCTCATTGTGTGGATCTACATCTAGCACCTGCTGCTCGGTCATAATAGGTAGGGTGGAAATTTGAATCCGTAGGGTCCAAATTACTTTCAGAGTTGAGTGGGTGGTGGGAGTAACTTCAACTTAACAGGTGTGGGTGGCTGGAACCAGCAAGGTTCAGGGTTATGTGATAGCAACTGGGCAATATCTTTTTTACCCACAACACAGTCCCCTACCGTTGTAACCACCATCATCACAGCAACCCAGCAGAAATCAATTTTTTTTTTTTTGTACTCATGACTTCTAATTTGAGAAGTGACAATGCGAATCAGATTCTAAGAGTGGAGGGTGGTCCTGGCAGGATGTTGGGACTTTTCAGATTCATGCATAACTAGATGTGTTGATTTTAAAGCACCAATGGGTAGACATGTGGCTTTGCCCTGGATTAAATGAAATTCAGGCTATTTTTCAGACCTGCTCTCCAGCCTGGAATTTCTTTACCTTGGATGATTTTTGGAAGTCCTAGGGAAGATAGTTTAGAATTTTGTGGTGAAATATTTTTCTGAAAACTATTGAAGGTGAACAAAAGTGAACCTTTATACAAATCTTTGTGGGAACTATGTGTACAAGCCCATATGCTAGTGTCATTTTAGCCCTGGCTCTTCAATAACTTCTAGTTTAGTCTTGTATGGAACCGGTCTCAGTATTACCAGGCACTGACGGATCAGCTACAGGGGTCCGGGCTGCCAACTGGAGAAGGGTGGAGGCATTGGCGGGCCATGTTCTGAGTTGCCATAATTAGTGAGGAAGTAGAGCCAGGGAATCTGCAACCTAGCAGAGGTGTGGTCAGGTAATAGAGCTTCTGTGGACGAGGAGTGTAGTACTGTAATAAGTAGCTGCCACATACTGAACAGACTTAAGAGCTGTGTTGAGAGCTGAGTGTACAGCAAAACTGGGAGGCAGTTAGTTGAACTAAACGGTGGCTGTTCTGCAGAGGGGAATTTCTTAAGTAGTCTTTTTGTTGGATGTGATGTCAGTCTTTTACATGTATGATCTTATCACGACTAAAAAACTAAGGTTCTTTTTACTGTTCTCTTTTATAAATGTGAATATTGAGTCTCAGAGGGTGTGAATTGTTGAAAGTTACACAGCAAGTAATTGCTGAAGCCAAGACTTGAACCATGTGTGTCTGATGCCAAAGCTTGTGTATGGTGTATTGAACCACTCTGTGTAGCTGATAAGATCCATGGGGGCAATGTATATCTGTAACTTATTTTTCTTTAATTTGCCTTTAAAAACTGTGTTTAGATTTGTTCCATTTTGTCTTAACAGGTTTAATAGAGCTTTGCCCTGAATGGAAATTTGTGAGTAGCCCTTTAGTTTAAGATTTGAGAATTGAATGGGAGGTTCATTCAGCATCGACAGTGAATCTGAGTGAGTTGCCAGATGGTGCACACGAGCCCACACCACACGTGTGATGCCATTTCAGGCATGTTGGCTTCTTTCAAAGACCACTGTTTCCATGTTCATAGACTGCTGACTGGCGGGATTAGGAAAGTAAGTGTGTGTGTTTCAGCAGCACACAGAAAACTCAGTGTGTATGACCTAAGTTGATGAAATGGTTTGTATTTCTTTCTATATTTAAAGAAAATGCTAACACAAAGCCGAAGATAGGGCCATAGTGATAAGTTGCTTCTGATTCAGGTGGCTGTGTTTTTATTCTTGGCCCTCATGGTGGCTAGGCATTGTTTATGTGGGGAGCTATGTTGTTCCTAGACGGCACTGCATCGATCAGATATGTTCCCAGTGGGGAGTGTACAGAATATGCAACCTTCTGATAAGCTTAAAGCAGGACTCGAGTAAGATTTCATAACCGAGGGAGCCCTCAAAGTTCGTAGATGATTCCAGAGATTTTGAGTTGTTGTTACTTTGGGGCCATTGACCTACATCATACTTCCCTACCTCCCCCACCGCCCCACACATCATAGGGCTTTTGCCCCTCTTGTTCTGGCAAACTTGTTTATCTACTTCTAATCTGAATTTTTTGGTGTGATGAGTAGCCATAACAAAGCTTACCAACCTAACCATTCTTGAGTATACCGTTCTGTAGCATTAAGTGCATTCACATTGTTGTGCTGCCATTGTCCCCATCCGTCCACAGAGGGCTGCCGTCTTTTAGGTGCTGTAAAAAAGTGAGAAACCTTCCTTCATAAGGATGTAAAGGAGCACTGTCCTGTAGAACTTTGCGTGGTGACAGGAAACAATCTCTTTCCGCACTGTCCAATGTGATAGCCATTAGCCACCCGTGGCTGTTGAGCACTTGCAATGTGGAAGTAAAGAACTGAAATTTTAATTATACTTAATTTAATGATTTTAAGTTGAAATAGCCACAGTAGAAAAGGGTTAGTAAGTCTTATATGGTCTCGATGCTGCCACAGCACCTAGGGTTGTTGCAGGGTAGGGCATGGCTGCCTTGAAAGGAGTCTGGGCTTGCTATCAGTGGTACACTAAGATTGCATTTTGTCACAGAAATAGCCATCATAATTCTAGCTGGTTGTGGTATGTAGCATTATTCTGTACTTCTGGTTAGCAGATGGGCTAAATGAGAGTGTTGTGGGTGGCCTGAGAACCTAATTACTTTATGTATAAAATTGTTTTTATGATAATATCCTCATTTATATTCTAAATTGATTTACCATCTTTGGACCTCAATCTTTTTAAAGAGACTTGCCATAGGTTTTATATTGTATTTCCCCAGAATTCCCTACACAGAAGATTACAGCACATTGTATGTAAGGCTTCATGTATGTTGACTCTTTAACTGGTGGATCAGAGATGGTTTCATCAATGGAAGTATTTGGATAGGAGTTCTGTATACTGAATAATCAAAGAACATTTTACTGTGCTGGCTGTGAACTGACATTTGACACATTTCCTTTTTCCCTTTGCTCAGTTCCAACCAGTTACTCATTGCTCATCCTCTCAGGACAATAAACGTTACACATTCTCTTCTGGAATCCACAGCAGTTGACCTCCCTGTAAGCACACAAATCTTGAGAAAATGAGCCTTTCCTGTGGTTTTCATTTATTCATAATGGTATATTTCCAATAATGGTGAAGTAGGCCAATCCTGGGGATCACCAGTGGTCTGTTCATTGCCTGAATTATTTGGCTGTTCTTAATGATGCCATTACTCCTGCTTTATTGGTGTTTATTGCTGCAATTATTCATATGTAAAAGTAATTTTGCCTAGTACCTATTATATGAAGGGGAATTTGTTACATATTTCTTCTTTATGTAATTGTCTAGCCCTTGGAGGATTCCACAGTTTTACTTCTGAGTGAGGGAAGCCACATTTTCTTGATTATTGTTGCTGTTTTGCAGTCTTATTGCACTGTATGACCAAAATACAACAAAATAGACCCTCAACTTAATAGATCTGCATAAGCACAGAAGAGAAGAAACAGGATGAAGGGATTCAGTGGTTGTTATTTGGGACCTTGGGGGTGAGAGAAGTTGAAAAGTTCCTTTTAAGTTTTTTATTCGATATCTCCCCATCTGTGAATTTTCCCAGTGCCATCCTCATCACTGATTGCCAGGGATTTCGGTGTCCATATATAACTAAACTGTTCTACAAAGTTTAAAGAAAGGAACCCCCTTTGTTTATCTCTGGGAGGTGCCGAATAGGTTGGGGTCAATGCTTCTGTAAGCCTGGGAGGTGTTTGTGATCAGCTCACTCAGACACTACCATGTTATGTACCAGCCTTTTCATCTCAGCTTTTACATAGGCAGGATTGTCTAGGCATTAAGCCACTTGCCTTCTTCCGCATCTTCATGCTTAGTGTTCTTTATGCCTGCAATTTCTCCCCACTCCACTTCATTGGTCCAGCTCCTTCATGTTTCTCAGTTCTCAGCTTAAGAATTACATCCTCAGAAAGGCCTTCCCTGATTGATCATCTTTTAGGTCTCCCCTATGATCCTCTGTCATAGCATCTTGTTTGAATTTTTTTCCAGCATATACCACCTCACTGGTTATTTAGCATGTCCTTATTTTATCTAAAGCTTACCCTCTGATTGACCTTCAGGTTTATATACCTACCTACCTGTTGGACATTTATACGTTAGTCTTTTTCTCAAATATTTATTGAATGCCTACTGTGTGCTAGATGCTAAAGGAACAGACAGCCTGGCCTCTGCCCTGTGCTTGTGGATTTATAGCTTATAAAATAAATAATGGCAATCAAGTACACTTGATCCTTATTGTTTGTGGATTACATAGTTGCAAAGCAAGCAACTCACTAAAATAAATTTGTAACTCCAAAATGAGTACTTGGAGAAATTTATAGACATGCCAGAGTGGTGACAAATTTGAGTTGATACATGTACTCCACTGAGGTCAAACAAGGCTCCGACTTCTCATCTTAGATCTCATACTCTTAAACAAGTGTTCTTTTCATGGTCTGCTTAGCGCCACTTTTTTGTATTTTTTGTTGGTGATTTTACTGTTTGAAACAGTCCCCAAGTGTAATGCAAAAGTGCTGTCTAGAGTTCCTTAGTGCAGGAAGGCTGTGATATGTTTTATGCAGAAAATATTTGTTAGATGAACTTTGTTCAGGCATGAGATACAGTGCTGTTGGCTGCGAGTTTGATGTTAATGAATCAACAATATTGAATAAGTAACTTTAAATAAAAACAAAGATGAAACAGTGTGTTGACCAAATGGTGAAAATTTTATGACCAGAGGCTCACAGGAACTTAACTGTATTTTTATTTCCTCTAGGAGTGCCTATTTACTAATTCAGTGTTATAGTGACTTTACAGAACATAAATATAGCAGATAAGAATCAATTGTTAATGTTTGCTAATTTCTTCTTCAGTATTAGGTGATACTTTTCCTTTATCATATTCTTGATGTGGATGGTATTGTAGAAATAAAACCAGTGTCACAAAACATGTTCATTTATTTATCCCAGAAATGTTTAATGAGTGTCACGAGATGTTTTAACAATGGAGAGTAGTTAGTAAACAGAACAAAGTCCTGGCTCTCTTGGAACTTGAAAGTGTGTTTTTGGTCTGTTTATACTGGAATACCCATTTCAATCATATTTAATTCTAGAATAGTTTTAGAGGTACAGAAAAGTTCTGAAGGTAGTACAAAGAGTTCCCAGGTACCCCTATTAATGACATCTTACATTTATATGGCACATTTGTTTAGTTAATGAAGTAACAGTAATACATTATTATAAGTGAAGTCCATACTTTAGTCAGATTTCCTTAATTTTTACCAAAAGTCCCTTTTCTGTCCAGGATCCCCTCCATGATACCACAGTACATTCAGTTATCATGTCCTTCTCAACTTTGGGAAACTGGCAGTTTTTCAGGCTTTGTTTTTGATAACCTTGACAGTTCTAAGGAGCACTGGTGTATTCTGTAGAACGGAGGTTGTCATTTGATTTGGGTTTCCGTGATACTTTTCTCATGGTTAGATGGGGATGATGGCTTCTTGGGGAGAAGACCACAGAGATAAAGCACCATGCACATCACATCGTGTCAATGGTACATGCTGTCAGCATGAATTACCGCTATTGATGCCTTGATCACTTGGTTGAGATACTGTTTGTCAGGCTTTTACACTGTAACGTACTCCCCTCATTCAGCCGTACCTGACTTTTTTGGAAGGAAGTCCCTATGTACAGCCTATGCGTAAGGGGTGGGGAGCTGTGCTCCAGATTCTTGAGGAGGCAGCATTTACATCATTATTTGGAATTTTTCTATACAGTAGATTGGTCTGGTCTCTCTTGTAGTTATTTAGTCAGTTACTTATTATATCATATAAAGTCATGGATATTCATTTATGCTTGGGGGTATAATCTAATACTACTTCATTGTATTTTTCAAACTGTTCTAGGTTAGGCCACTGGGAGCTCTTTGAGTTGGCTCCTGTGTTCCTTTGACATACTCCCATCAGTTGGCTTTTGAGCATTTAACTTGTGCATCTTTAGGGGTACTTAAATATCTGTGTGAAAATTTAAGTAATCCTCCCCCCAATGATTTCATATAGAATTTGAAGATAATATGTTATGTTTATATGAACTCAAGCTACTAGATAGGATAAAAAATTCAGTATTGGTTGGTATTATTTTTGTAATGATTTATATAGCTACTTCTCATTGATGAAAATGCATACGAGTTTGAATTTTCTCAGAATAAATATTGTGTTTATGACCAGTTTTTATACTTCTGTTTGTTTAGATATAAATTTTACTTTGCAATTCATATTAGAGAAGTTGAACATTTCTCTGGCTTTCAGGGACATTTGTGGTTGCCACTAGCTGAACAGATGCCATTATGCTGGAAGAATTTCAGTGATTATATATGCTGAGTGGTAAGATTGCTTAGTCTAAAAAAAGGACTCCATAATATTTGGCTTTTGGTTATAATTACCAGTATATTTGCCAGAAATTAAGTTTAGCTTTTAGAAGCCTGGAATTCTTCATGTTTATCTTTAAATATTTCAGAGACTGTTATGAAACTGTCAGTAATTCCATTATAGTATATGTTCAGCTTATTCTGAGTCACAGCTGATGGCATAACATCTAGCAAGGGATTGTACAACATGGGAAATGCTTAAGATTAAGATAACAGGATGTAAATAGGAACATTTAGATTTATTGCTTTTTCACAAAAAGAAACTAAGTGACCGCAAGTCCAGATAAAGCTAGGAGAATACCAAAATGTTAACGGTCAATGTCTGTTGGGTAGTGTGATGTGGCTTTTCTGTTCATTTTCCAATTTTAAAAAATTGGCATGTATTACTTGTTTAATGAGGGGATGTTTTTGTTTTTGTTTTTTTCATTTAGCAAAAAGCATGTTCTGCAAGGACTTCTATTAAGTGGATATTTGTTTGTTTCATTCTAGATGCTGATAGTCAAAAGACCTTTTTAAAAAATATTCTGTAACTCAGTTTTTCTCTTTTGATGATCTGGTGAGCCAGTTCTTATTTTTATAATATGAACACTTTATAATTTACAAAAATTTTAATATATCTTTTTTTTGTTCTAAAAAAACTGTGTTAGATGTATTTTTCCGTCATTTATACACATAAATGTATCAAAGTATATAAAGGTACCAATGTTGAGATGTTAAAATTGTGACTGGATTTATGTTTGCTCAGTGGACAGGGCTGGGGACTGAGGGCCCCTATGAGCTGCAGGGTGAAGGCCGGCCTTTGCAGTGGCCACTGACAGACCACATTTTGAGGGACAGCCTCAGTTCGTCTCCTAGGAGACTGGTGGCCTAAATAGATGCCTTGGGGAGCCTCTTTGGATTAAAAATACCTAGCATTATCAGTCTGCTTTGAATTTTTTTTAGTGGTGAGGGGTAGGTGTGAATGGACGCGGGGGATTGGCAGAATAGCGTTAGTAGGCTGATGGCTCTGGCTATCCTAAGGAGGGGACATAGAGGATTATAGTTTATAGATTTTGTGGAGTATATGATCCAATCTTCACAAAATTTGGACAGGTACCACAATTAAAGGCAGATGCATTTAAATCAATTTTCTTTTTGTAAAGCCCTTTTTAAAAAAAAAGTAAAAATCATACTTTTTTTTCTAACTTATCCTTTAGAAATACATTCAATGGGATTTGTTGTTGTTGTTGTTCTTAAGCCAGAAAAATTACTTTGTTTCTAATATGACCCTGTCCCAGCCTCCGGTCCTTTCTGACCCTGGGAAGTATGCACAAGAGAAGAGGGATGGGAGTGGTCATTTCCCTGGTTGCCCCCTGAGGGTTAGTCTGTTTTAGTAGAAGATTCTGATGCATGTATAAAACAGTGGTGGAATCACCACAGCATTTGGTAGCTCAGCTCTGGAATTAGGAGAGCAACACCAAAAACTGAGGCTCCATTCCAGGAGTGTCATTTTATGGTATTAATGGGATTAGTCCCTCCAGTCTGTTGCGTGCCACTGGGCGTGGTATAAGCGTGTGATAAGCTAGTGTAGTTTTCAGTAGAGTGCCCATGAGTTTTACAGTGGGACTTATCAGGACACTAAAATGGTCATCAAGAACTATGCAAAACTCAGTCTTCGTTCTTTCCTTTGTTGTTATCTTTTTTTTTTTTTTTTTTTTTTAAGATGTTTACTTTTAGAGAGAGGAGAAGGGAGAGAGAAAGAGAGGGAGAGAAACATCAATGTGTGGTTGCCCATTGTGTGCCCCCAACTGGGGACGGGGCACGTGCCCTGACTAGGGATTGAACGTGTGACCCCTGGGTTCACAGGCCAGCGCTTAATTCACTGAGCTACACCAGCCAGAGCTACCTTTTTTTAAAGCTTAATCATAATTGTATTTTTTCCATTACCATTTAGTCCCCTTATACCTCTCTCCCCACATTGTTGTCCATGTCTATGAATCTTTTTTCCTTTTTGCTCAAACCCTCCACCTCTAGCCTCCCCCACCCCACCACTGTCTCCAGTAGCTGTCATCTGCTCTCCATCTATGAGTCTGTTTCAGTTTTGCTTGTTAGGTCAATTCATTAGATTCCACATATGAGTGAAATTATATTGTATTTATCTTTCTCTGACTGTCTTATTTCACTTAGCATAATGTTCTCCAGGTCCATCCATACTGTTGCAAAGGGCAAATACTTTCTTTTTATGGTCAAGTAGTATGCTCTTGTGTAAATGTCCTATAGTTGTTTTACCCACTCATCTACTGATGGGGACTTGGGCTGCTTCCATGTCTTGGCTACTGTAAGTAATGCTGCAGTGAACATAGGGGTGCTTATGTTCTTTCAAGTTAGTGTTTTAGGTCCCTTCAGATATATTCCCAGAAGTGGGATCACTGTGGCAAAAGGCAGGTCCTTTTTTTTTTTTTTTTTTTTGAGGTATGTTTTCCACAGTGACTGCACCAATCCTCATTCCTAGCAACAGTGAGGAAGGGTTCTCCTTTCTCTACATCCTATCCTTGCCAGCACTTGTTTGGTTTGATTTATTAATAGTGGCCATTCTGACAGGTATAAGATGGTATATCATTGTGGTTTTAATTTGCATCTCTGATGATTAATGACATTGAGCATCTTTTTGTATGTCTGTTGACCATCAGTATGCCCTGTTTTGGAGAAATGTCTGTTCAGGCCCTTTACCCATTTTTAAATTGGGTTGTTTATTTATTTATTTTTGGGGGGGATGTTAAGTTTTGTAAGTACTTTATGAATTTTGGATTTAGCCCCTTATCAGATGTATCAACAAATATGTTCTCCCATTCTGTGGGTTGTCTTTTTATTTCATTGATGATTTCCTTTGCTGTGCAAAACCTTTTTAATTTGATTAGTCCTATTTGTTTATTTTTTCTTTAATTTCCTTTGCCTCAGGAGATACATATCAAATAAAAAAATTTTACAAGTACTGTGCAGGATTTTGCTGTCTATGTTTTCTTCTAGGATTTTTATGGTTTCAGGTCTAACTTAAGTCTTTGGTCCATTTTGAATTTATTCTCATATGTGGTGTAAGAAAGTGGTCTAGTTTTCATTTTTCTGCACATATCTGTCCAATTTTCCTGACAGCATTTATTGAATAACCTAAGTAAATTCAACAAAGTAGCAGGATACAAAATTAATGTCCAGAAATCAGTTGCATTTTTATAATACAATAATAAACTAACAGAAAGGGAAATTAAGAAAATGCCATTCATAATTGCTACAAAAAGAATAAAATACCTAGGAATAAATCTAACCAAGAATGTAAAAGGCCTGTACTCAGAAAATTATAAGATACTCAAGAAAGAAATTGAAAAAGATGCAAATAAGGCAGCACATATCCTGTTCATGGATAGGAAGAGTTAACATCATTAAAAGTATCCATATTACTCAAAGTAATCAGCAAATTTGATGCAATTCCTATCAAGATTCCGAGGACACACTTCATAGAACTAGGACAAATATTTTAAAAGTTTATATGGAACCACAAAAGGCCCCAGATAGCAAGAGTGATCTTAAGAAAGAAGAGCAAAGTTAGAGGAACCATGCTACCTAATATCAAACTGTACTACGAGGCTATAGTAATCAAAACAACCTGAACTGGCATAAAAACGCATAGCTTGATAGAACAGAATAGAGAGGCGGAGATAAACCCACATCTTAATAGTCAATTAATATTCAGCAGAGGAATCAGGCCTCTTTTCTTAATAATGACCCTAAAAATAGCCCTTAAAAATCATTACAAGAAAACTTGGTAGGCTGTTCATGAAACTGTTTCAAAATTGAGAAATATGTATCATATAATTAAACAAACAACATTTGGTGATATTTGCTTTATATATGTCTACACATACATACTTTCTTACTGAACCATCTGAAATTAGTTGCAGACATGACATATCCTGGGTTCTTTGAAGGTTGCTGAACAATCCTATATTGCATTGCCACTACTTCTTTCCCCTTTAGTGACCCTCTCCCCACGTCAGCTCCCCCTGCCTGGGTAACCCGTATTGACAATCTAGTTATGTATCCTTCCATATTTACTATATGTTCATTAGTTACATACACACATATGTTCATATGTGCAGTTTTCTCATTGTTATAAAAATAAAATCATATGTACATTTTTCTGCATCTTGTTTTTGTTACTTAAATTTACCTTGGGGAACCCCTTTAAAGTCAGCTAATTTAGCTATAATTAATTTCTTGTTTTTAATAACCAATTTACAATGTAGTTCATGTATTGTAAGTACACTATGTAAACATACAATTTGGTGGTTTTAGTATATTTACAGTTTTGCAACCTGATCACCCACAATCAATTTGAGAACATTTTCATCACCCTAAAAAGAAATCTGGTATTTATTAGCATTTACCTCCAATTCCCTCCACCCCAAAACCACTCCCAGTTATTAGCAACCACTAATCTATATTTTGTTTCTATTGATTTGCCTATTCTACTCATTTTACATGAATGGAGTATGTTGTTCTGTATTATTTGATTATTTTACTTAGAACAACGTCTTCAAGGTCCATCCATGTTGTAGCTTTTACTGTAGTATTTGGATATTTTACAGTGATGAGGTATTAAAAACTGAATATTTAAAATTTACATTATAAGGCCCTGGCTGGTGGCTTAGTGGATAAGCACCGGCCTGCGAACCCAAAGGTTACTGATTCGATTCCCAGCCAGGGCAACATAACTAGGTTGCAAACCAGGTCTCCAGCCAGGTCTGTAGCTGGAGGCAGGTGAAAGGCAACCATACGTGGATGTTTTTCTCCCTCTCTTCCTCTGTCCCTTCTCTTCTCTCTGAAAAATAACAAATAAAACATACATTTTAAAACTTACATTATAATGGTTTATTATAGTCAGTAGTTGACTATGCGGAGGTTATATGGGTGATCATTTTACTAATCTATTAACTTTTATCTATGTTGACAATAATAAAGTAGGATAACACCATCAGAATGTTTTCTGTGGTGACATGGTAATGTTTTACATACTAAAATATTTAAATCACACTTGAATGAAGAAAAAAATGCCTTAAACATTCCAAAATTCTGAAAATACTTCCTAGTCCTTTCGTTTATATGTTTAATATAACTACTTAAGCTATTTGGATTTTTATGTTAACTGTTTATTCATTCCAATTTTTAAAAATTATTACTCTTTTTCTGAGTAGACAGGCAAATCATCTGGAAATAATGCTAGTTTTGTAATTTTTTTCTAATATTTTTATCATCTTGCCTTATTCATAGGCCAACACATCTAGAATAATTTTGAATGCTTTTGATTAGTAGGCATGTTTATAATGTTTAAGATTTTATTTATTTATTTTTAGAGAGAGAAGGGAGGGAAAAAGGGAGAGAAACATCAATATGTGGTTGCCGCTCATGTGCCCCCTAATTGGGGACCTAGCCGGCAACCCAGACAAGTGTCCTGACTGGGAATTCAACCAGCAACCCTTTGGTTCACAAGCTGGCACTCAATCCATTGAGCCACACATCAGCCAGGGCAGGATGTTTTCTTCTAATGTTAAAATACTTAAGTAAAGCAGAGCAGTTAAATCAGAGAATTAAATGAAGAAAAACTTTTTAGTGAAAAGTAATTCTAAAATGGAGAACAAAAATGATAACTAAAGGTAGAGGGTAATAATCAGCTGATGGTACTCCTAGAAATTCTTAAATTTAGAACCAAAAAACCCTGTTCTGTATATATCCCAATTCGCTTGTTAGAATATAATAAGAAAAACAGAAAGATGTTAACAGAGCCTATGAGATCTGAGATACTGGGACACCACTTGTTTATGCCCTAATGAGTTTCACTGGATAAATCGTGTGCTTGGAGATAAAAGCCCTTCTAGATGAAAGTATGCCAATTCACCCATAAAAACAAATATATTCTTCTTAGCACTGTTTTATGGAATGTTCATTTTGTCAAAGGTCAAAATTATTGAATGGGTTAGTTGCCTTGTGCATATATTCTTCTTGAATATACACAATGAATGATTGTATTCTTATGAATATATACTTATTGAACCTGTTAATATTCATTATATTTTAAATTGAACTCAAAATTTCCTAATATCAAGAGTAAAGGGCATGAATATGAATATCTGCTATTGAAAATATGAATATAGTCTTAATGACTATATTGGTATTCATTAAATTTTAAGCCAGTTTCAAAAATGCCTCAATGTGAAGAACATAGCTCATGAATATGAATATAAACTTATAAAAATGTTCATGAATATATTGATATTCATTAATTTAAAACTGCATTAAAATGTTTTCCCTGTAGGGCAAAGAAGAATATATTCATGAATATATTCATAAGGAGGATATATTCATGAATATAATCATTATAAAGAATATATTCACACTTATTGAATATATGCATAAGAAAACTTAAACTACTTTCAACTCTTTACTTTCAAAAATAGTTCTTAAAATGTTGTTATGAAGCAAATGGTAAAATTGTATTGAAATCTTCAATGAGTGAAAAAGTATAAATTTAGTACATTCAGTGAGTTGATCTATTTACAACTTGGCTCCTAGTGAATAATTTTTGGTGAGTTTATTTGGAGCCCTCTCTCTCAACATGAGATGAACCATTATTGATTATAGCATCTATTCTGGGAAAAGCAAAATAAGAAAGATAGGATATTAAAAACAGCTGGGCTATCTGAGTACTCAAGAGAAGATTGATTAATGACACTAAGAAAATGATAGCACCTATTAGACGTAATGACACTGCATGACATCCAAGGAACAGAGTATTCAGGTAAATGAGACTAATATGTCAGGCAGTGGATATAGCCAGACATTGTTACTTCAAGTTCCTGTTATCTCCCTTGGGCTTATGTTCATAAGACTGTATAGTATAGCAAAAGAGTCATTTCTGGGGTTGGACCACCTGTGTGTGGAAACCAGACGCCATTTACTGCCTTTATCCCATGAGTCTTCTTTCGAAAAATGAAATAATTTACCTACAGTAAAATGCATATGTCTTTAAAGTCTATAGATAGGCAAATTATTACATACATATCCAACAAGTAAAATGTAGAATACTTTCATCACTCCAGAAAGGTTTTTTTTTTTTCCCTTAAAATATACTTTATTGATTTTGCTATTACAGTTGTCCCAATTTTCCCTCCGTTACCCTCCTTCACCTGGTAACCCCCATTCCCTCTGGCAAGACTCCCCTTAGTTTATGTCCATGTGTCATGCATATAAGTTCTTTGGCTTTTCCATTTCCTCTATCATTCTTAACATCCCCTTATCCATTCTGTACTGCCATTTTTCTAGCTTTCTTTACATAATTCTTTTTTTTTTTTTTAAGATTTTATTTCATTATTTTTAGAAAGAGGGGAAGGGAGAGAGGCAGAGAGGGAGAGAGACATCAATGTATGGTTGCGTTTCACCTGCCTCCAGCCACAGACCTGACTGGAGGCCTGGTTTGCAACCTGGTTATTTATGTGTCCTGGCTGGGGAATCGAACCTGTGACCTTTGGGTTCGCAGGCCGGCACCTTTATCCACTGTGCTACCAGCCAGGGTCCAGAAAGTTTTTTAATGCCCCTTGCTAGTCACTACTTGTCCTGTAGAGATTGCTTTGCCTCTTCTTGAAATTCATGCACATAAAATATACAGTAAGTATTCTGATGTGCCTGGCTGCTTTTACTGACCATGATATTTCTGAAGGTTTTCCATTATAGCTATATCAAGTTTTTTTCTTACTGGTATCCATTGTATGACTATACAATAGATCTTTAATCCATTCTCTTGATTTTAGATTGGCTCCAGTTTGGCTCTGTTAGGAATAAGATGACTATATTTTGGGGCTTTTAGTGGACACATACATTCATTTCTCAAAGTCTTATTTGATGAAAGGATTATCAGTTATAGTGTATTATACATACCTAATGGGTATTAAGCAGCACATCTGCTCTGCTCTGCTTTGAGACAAATATTACTGATTAAAAAGGAAATTTTAGCAATAACCTATGAAATAACTAAATATGAATATAACTAAAAAGATTCATCTAATATTTGTTAATGGATTTTAGTTTAGATATGAAATGAAGCAATTGGAATGGAGTCAGTTCAGACTAGGCTTTGCAGGCCGAAAATGGTTCTGGATCTTTTCTTCTCAGTGAAGTGCTAGATGCTACATTAAGTGTTTTACATGCCTCTCACTTAGCATTCAGCAGCATTAGCACATGGGTGCCACTGATGTTAGATTGTAAATGCATCTGAGGTATACCTGGGAGGCACATCTCCTTCTTTTGTTTTAGAGTAATTTAAGATATTTTCAAACTGGGAGCTGATGATACTCCAAAGATTACTGTTTTCTTTCTTTTCCCTCCCCTCCCTCTTCTCTCTCCTCCCCTCTTCTCTTTTTCTCTCCCCCATTCTCTCTCCTCCCCTCCCCTTCCCCCTTTCCCTCTCCCTTTCCCTTTTTTTCTTTCTTTTTCTTTTCTTTTCTTTCCTGTAGTATTTGGGGGCTGAGGAGTTTAGCCAAGTTACCATCTGCAAAATGATAGAGCTTAACTTAAAGTGAAGGGAATCTGGGAATCACAGGACTTGCTTTGTGAGTGCATTACCTCATCTTCGTGTTTTGATAGTTCAGAAAGGAATGTTCAGCCTTCAGAGAGTTTGTTACGCTAAGATCTTGTAAATTAAGCGTTACTTAATGGTCCATGTTCATCCTGAGCAAATTGGAGTGTGGTACAGCCTGAGCCCTCCTCACCCAGAGGCTTCCTGCTAGTAACCACCCAAATTTCTCAACCTCTTTATAAAAGAAAATTTGTTAAAATCATGGACACATCTTTTGGGAAAGAATATTATTAAAATCTCATAATACTCTGTGGGTACTCAGCAATACCTATCTATTCCCTGTGTTCACTGCAGCATTATTGACTATAGCCAAGATTTGGAAGCAGCCCAGGTGCCCATTAGTAGATGGATGAGTGGCTAACAGGCTGTGAAATACTACTTGGCTTAAAAAAGAAGGAAATCTTGCCTTATGTAAAGGCATGGATGGACCTGGAGAGTATTATGCTAAATGAAATAAGCCAGTCAAAGAAAGACAAATGTCACATGATTTCACTTACATGGGGAATCTAATGAACAAAATTAACAAACAAAATAGAAACAGACTCAGGTACAGAGAACAGATTGACAGCTGTCAGAGGGGACAGAGGTTGGGGGCTGGGTGATAAAAGTGAAGAGGCTAAGCAAAAAAATAAAACAAACAAATAATAACAACTCATAGAACAATAAGGTGATTACCGGAGCAAAAGGTGGGTAGGAGGAAATAGGAGAGAGTAATGGAGAATAAATAGTGATGGAGGGAGACTTGACTTTGGGTGGCGAACACACCATACAGTATACAGATGATGTGTTACAGATTTGTGCACCGGAAACCTACACAATTTTATTAAAAAGTGTTACCACAGTAAATTTTAGTAAAAATTTTTAAAAAGAAATAACCATCTATTAACACTCAACATACAAATCTGAGTAAACAATTAACAATTAAATGTAAATAGGTACTGAGTGGGCCAGATCTTGTGAACATCTTGGTTATATTGATCTTTTACATGTGATACTAATTTTCTTGATGTTTGTACAAAGACTTCTATAAACTACTTCACTCCTTTGTTAAGTTTAATACTAAACTGAATTTCTTAAAGTTAGTATTCATTTCTGATTTATAATAACTACTATGCTACATCATCTAGTGCAAGTTATTGGATATAGAAGATGCCTCATCTTTTTAAATAAATATGTGAAATATCTAACATGGAAATACCTTGTTACAGATGATTATCATAATATTTGTAAGGGATTTCAGCTGAAATATCAAGTCATTAGAATATAGATTTTCCTACAGTATTTTTATTTCCCCAGTGATGTTTATGTTGCTGTTGCCCATTAACTAAAGGTGGTAGGTGTGAAATTGGGTCTGTGTTTCCACTGTCTTAATAAAAGATGTTTTCCTTTCCTCTGTGTACCCAGTTTTATGCACCAAAATCCTCCTTCCCACATTTCGATAGATGCATTTCTTAGTCCTTCTTTTTTTTTTTTTTTAAGATTTTATTTATTATTTCCAGAGAGAGGGGAAGGAAGAGAGGCAAAGAGGAAGTGAAATATCAATGTATAGTTGCCTTTCACCCGCCTCCAGCTACAGACCCAGCTGGGGACCTGGTTATGTGCCCTGGCTGGGCAGCTACTATTGGGTTCGCAGGTTGGCACCTATCCACTGAGCCACCAGCCAGGTAGTCCTTTTCTTATCTGCACCCTTCTTTACAGTAAAATGGAGGAAGTGTTGAGCAATTTGAAAAGTTTATACATTTTTCTATACTCTCTAACTTGAAATGACTGTCAGATTTGAGAGAATCCTCAGAGACCACCATTCATTCAGTCCCTTTATTTTATTGATCAAGAACCTGAAGTTCTAATTACTTCCTCAGTATAACTCATGCCACACTGTTTTTTAATTGCTATTTAATTGTAGTCATTTCTAGCTGGACTTGAAACTCAGAGGGAATAGGGCCCACATCTATCTTATTTAATTCAACATCTCTGGCACTGAGCTCAGGGTTTGGAAGAGAATACAACAGATTGTATAATGTTCCATTATAGCAATGAGATAATAGGAACTTGTTTATATCAATCAGTCTAAAGTAAAATTGGTTTCATTATACATCATTTTGCTTAAACTCCCAGAACCTATTAATGACATTGAGTGAGGACTTACTACATATGTTGTATTGGTGTTGCATTAATTAATTAACCAGGATTGGTGAAGAGGCTTGCAGCCTACAGTTTAGCATATTTAAGGTTGGACACATACTCCACCACTCTTAGAGAGTCAGGTTGATGGAAATGACCTCCGGTGCTTTTTCACTAGAAACAAATCTGAGTTTTATCTCTGGCCACCCAAGGTAGAGCACAGTGGCTGAGAACAACCCTTCTAGCAAGTCTGAACTCTTGGTCCCCACCAACTGAGGATCACTGACGGGGCTATGTAAGGGAGGTCCTTGTTAGCTGAGCATAAATGGCACCGAAAGGGCATTTAAAGGGAAGCCGCTAACAAAGTAGGGACAAAAGCTTGTAAGAGCTAGTGAGGAGACTTGGTTGGGTCTTGGTGTTGGGTGGGGTTCCCCAGGCTTGGTGATTCTCTAGAATGACTTACAGAACTTGAAAAGCTGTTGGGCTCATGGTGACAGTTTATGACAGTAAAAGAATGCAGATTAAAATCAGCAAAGGAAAAAGACAGATGGGTGACATCTAGGAGAAACTAGGCGTAAGGTTCCTGGTGTGCCCTCCCAGTGGCCTCATGCAAGTCCCAGGAGCAGTATGTGGCAGCACTGCCAACCAGGAAAGCTCACCCCCAAGCTGCTCGGTCTCCAACCACGTAGAGGTCAAGCTCTGCATACAAAAACATTCCTACAGCCAAGGTATTGCTTGAGTTTAGGGGTTCTCTCAAGCGCCGGCCAAGGTCTAGCGTTTCTGTAAACGCGCAGGGTTTGAACATCCCCAGCCTGCTGAATTGACCCTTTACTGCACAGGTATTTTTTTTAAGGTTTTAAGGAAATTACATTTTATTCCTGCTTTACTATAAGGTTTTTGTTTTATTGTTTTTTTAATTGTGATAAAATACAAGTAACCCTCCTATAATATGGCTCTTCTAGAACATGGTTTTGCTCTAACTTGGTTCAAGAATTGGGGGAACTGTATGCAACAGGGCATCCTAGAACACAGTTTCACTCTATCATGGTTTGAGAGTTAGAGATATCCTCAAACAACACGGAGTAATAAGAAATTTTAAGAGCAAAAATATCTCACTAGAAATTAGGGAAGTCCCTGAACAATACGGAATGTAATAAGAGCTTTTAAGAGCGAAAGATACCTCATTTGAAAATTTTTATTCATGTTGTATCAGATTTGCCTATGAGAATTTTAAATCCATTTTGTTCATGGAGTATTAAGTAGTAACATGTTTTGCAAAACACACAAGGAGAATGTCAAGATAATGCTGAAGAAAGTTCAGAGGATAAAAATAATCTTGTCAAAAAGAAAAAGCCCTCAGTTAATGGTGCTTAGTAGTGATGACAAAGAAAACATTATTTAATACATACTAATGTGTTATACTTTTGGTGAAAATTGCTTTTATAAAGCAGTTTCTCTTTATAAAATGTAATAGTATATCTTTTTAATTTTTGGAACCTAATCCCCTTTTTTATACTAGTTCTTTGCTTTGTGTAACACAGCATTTTTTTAGGAACCTAGCAACCATGTGGGTTGCACGGTGGGGTTACCTGTGTACACAACATAGAACTTGCCACGTAATCATTTTAAGTGTACAGTTCAGTAGCATTGAAGTACCTTTACATTGCACATTGTTGTACAACCATTACCACTATCCATCTCTAGAATTTTTTCACCATCCCAAATTGAAAATCTAATGTACCCATTAACAATAGCTCCCCATTTCACTTCTCCCCAAGACCCAGGTTACCACTATTCAATGTTCCATTTCTTTGAATTTGACTTTTCCAGGTAACTGACCGGTAAGTGTGATTATACAGTATTTATCCCTTTGTGTCTGGCTTACTTAGCATAATGTCTCCAAGGTTCATCATCTTGTGGCATGTGTAAGAATTTCATTCGTTTTTACCTCTGATACTGCACAGGCTTCAACTCAAAAAATAAATCAGAAATTATTCCTAGTCTTTTAAAAATCTTATATTTAACAAAATTTATATAACTGAAGGTCAGTGCTAATTCTCAGAATAAGTAAGAAGTGACTTGGGTGGTCATTCAGGGGATATAGTTTTCCTAACAAAATTATATAAGAGCATAATGCAGGCTTTCCTTCATCAACTTTATTTCACTTGGCCTGGTTAGGAAAGGAGTGTTTTTGCAAAAATATTTCTTGGCATCTTCAGTTTTCTTAAGGACCTCTCTTAGTTCTTGGAAATTTGATTTATTCTTTTTTGAAATATTTATTATATCATCTTTGAGAATTCTCCACATTCGCTAACTAGTCTGTGAAACATTAACTAGTTAAAATGGCTTTACACATGATTAAAGTAAGCTCTCTGGCATTTCTCAGCAACTGCCTTAAATCTTGCATTTTTGGAAATGCTTTAAGTTTCAGTCTACATCCATCCTGCTTTTATGTGCTCAGATGTTTGCAGCCTCCAAAAATCAGAATGCGTGTGTGACATAAATAGGTTCCTAGAACTAGACCTACTGTTTGGGGGAGGAGTGGGGAAATTGTTTAGTGGAGACTGGTTAGCTTGTTGGTGAATGTTTCTGAATGTGGCCGCTCTTTCTTCTCTCCAGTCTCACAGTGACAAGGTCCTGGTTAATAAGCATCTGGATAATGAAGACTTCTGCACTTTCCTTGTAGGAGTACTGGATGTTGGCTCAAACAGGTGTGAGAAAATTTAACTCACTCATTTAGGGCCTGAATTGAGTGAACGTTCCTCATGAAATCCCTGGAATGTACTTAAGTTGTCATACTGTGAACTTTCAAAAAGTTTGGCAAACTGACAAAGGATAAGGATCTTTTATAGTTCCCTTGTTTCCAGTGCCTGGTCTGTTTTCACCATGTTCAGAGTAATCCAGTCCATCCTTATTGTTTATAGGCATGGTGTACACGCAAGTATAAAAGTAGCTGCCAGACTGTAGGAACCAGGCTGGTGTCAGGAAAGGTCATTCCCAGAGGCAATCACTTTCAGTATGAGAATTTTAAAAATCTAAAATTGATGTATTTTCCCCCCATGTCCTCATAAAGCAGTGGTGCTTAATGTTCAAATACCTTATAATACAGAGATGATTACCAAGAAATCATCAACATGGGTAATTTGGGGATTACTAATTTAAAAGCAAGGAAAACTCCCCTCCTTCCTTAGTCAGATGTTGTGGGGGTTCTGGAGCAACATCTGCAGCTCCGAAAGCGAGGGGAAGAGCCTACGTGCCTGTCTTTGGGGCACAGCGTCCCTTTCTGCTGGGGCACGGGCTCAGGAACATCACATGAGAGCTGGAACAAGTAGTGGTGAGTGGCCTGACTCAGGCAGACTACACTGGTTTGAATCCTGGCTCTTTTCATTTACTAGGCTTGTGCCATTGGACAGGTTTGTTAAAACTGCCTCAGTTTTCTCGTCTGTAAAAGGGAGATAATAACAGTACCTCTTCATACAGGTTAATGCATTAATATATCTGATGTGGGTAGAGTAGAGCCTGGCATGTGGTAACTTCTAAATCAGTGTGTGTTATTATCTTAATTGTTAACTTTAATTCTCAGAGGAGCTTTCTCTGACATCTCTAAATAGGTCGTCTCTGCTTTATAAACTGTAATGGCACCATCTATCACAGTAATGATAATAAGTACCATTTACTAGATTTACTTATTTGGTTATTGAGCTAATGATGCTTTCTGTATGAACGAGAGTAAGAATTTTCCTTGTTTTTGTACTACAATGTTCATAGGGCCTGATAAGTGTTTTAGAAATATTTATTGACTGAAGAAATGTTTTTGCAATTATAAAGTAATTCAGCAATATGTTATTTCATGTCTAAAATTAGCAGGGATTAAAAAATAATAATACTATCACAACTAGGCAGAGAGGAAAGGAAATAGACACTATGTCCTACCATTGGAAGATGCCTGTAGTAGACCCTCCCTTGAAGGCAATTTGACCAAAAGAATTAAAGAAGTATCTGCTTTTGATTCTATGTCTAGACATTTATCAGAATCACATCCGGGTATATTAAAAGGATAATATAAAAATACATTGTAGCTCATATATTAATGTATAATTGGAATCAAACTAAGCCAAATGTCTGGAAGGCTTGGTTAAGTATAATTTATTCAACATTGAAAGTATTGCAGAGCCATGGTTCTCATATAGAAATGAAGATTCCTATATTGGCTGCAAGATAGTCAAGCCATTAGAGAAAAGCAGATACCCAAGCTGAACCTTTTGGGAACACTGATCAGAAGCTCTAGAGCTGAGCTGAGAGAGAGTCTCCGCTTTCTAACGAGAACCTGGGTGATTTCAGTGCATGGCCAGACTTGGGAGCCACTGTGGTGAGGCTTCTGGCTGAGCCAAAGGCCCTGCTCCTCTTTTAAAGCCAGGTGGAATGCCAGCTGTACCCAGAGCTATAGGAACCCTAGAAAACAAGGAAAGACAACTTCTGAAGAACCCCCACATACCTAAGATATCTAGAAAAAAGGAAGAAGATGGACTCAGATTCTCCAGAAAGATCATTAGTGCTGAGTACCCTAACACAAGCCAAAGTCTTCCGCCCACTGGAAAAATTAATAGACACATTTCCCCCAAGAGAACAAAAGATTCTCCTAAAAATTGGAGTAACTAGGCTTGGTCTCGGAGGTGATAGTTCACCCCCAGGCAGCATTTTGAAGGAATATCTCATGCAACAGCATGGATGGACCTAGAGTGTATTATGCTCAGTGAAATAAGGCAGAGAAAGACAAATGCTATATGGTTCACTTACATGTGGAATCTAAAATTAAAAAGAAACAAAATCAAAACAAAAACAAATGAGCAAACACAACAAAACCAAGTCCATAGAAACAGAGATCTAAAGGACATGGTCGGGGAAGGAGTGAAAAAGGTAAAAGGGAATGTGGTCAGTAATAGTGTCATAAGTTTACATGGTGACAGATGATTACAAGAATTGGGGGGAGGGATGATCACACTGTAAGGTATAAAAATGTCAAATCACTATTGTACACCTGAACCTAATATAATTAATATATCATATACCGACTATACTTATTTTTTTAAGAGGCGGTGTACTCACTTGTAGTTTTAGCCACCCTAGATGCTTCATGAGCAGAGGCTAGGCAGGGGAGAGGTTAAGGAGCAAACGAGACTGGGGTGTTGCACCACACAGAGTGGGCAGCCATGGTGTTCGCCCTCTGACTTCACTTGTACCTCTTGGGAGCCAGGTGAGTTCAAAATACTCGATGATGTCTCGCCTTCCTGAGTAGACCCAAACAGCCTATTCGCTTCTGCTGCTGTTGGGAGAACCGGCCTCGTGGGAGGCCCAGCTGTGGGCCTCTCCTGACAACCCTGTGCATCCAGGGCCACAGCTGCTGCCTTCCAAGCCAAGTAGCCCTGGCTTCGTTTCTAAGAGTGGCACTGGGCACAGCTTTGAAAAGTTTCAACTAATAGACACACACAGCGCATATTCACACACTCTTACTTAACTCACAGGCCTATGGCTTTACTCTTTAATTTTGTTGTTAATTGGATAGAATACACCCCTCTTCACTTAGACTTCCTGAGTGAGCCAGAGAGGATTGGAGCAGGCTTTCTGGGTCAGTTTTTAGTAATGTATAATTGCAGTGAAACGTGATGCATCTTTGTTGAAGGATTTTTAGCCAGTGAATATTTCATGTGGATTGTTCATCCCTATCCCTTCTCTGAACTACTGCTACGCTTCAGGTAATCCTGTATGTGAGTGGCATCTGTTCTTGCCAGGTTGGGCAAGAGGAGATCAGACATGGGAGACACAAGGTTGAGCTGACAGGTGGGCAGAAAACAGCATATTTCAAATCAAAGAATTCATGAGAACTCAGTTGAGTTTGTTTTGGTATATAATCATTTGACATCAGTTCAGTATTTATTGACTGCCTTCTGTATATCACCTTAGCAGTGCTGCAGGTGATCAAAACAAACAAACAAAAACAAAAACCTTACCCAGTACTGGGCAAAGTTTCTACCCATCCAAAGTGACAGTACTGTGAGGGGACTTCCAAGGACCATTGACAGACTTAGTTATAAAGGTCAAAAACAGCCAGCAACAGAAATTGGTAAGTAACAGGAGGAATGCAAAGTGGGTCAACACTGAGAAATCTGTAAGTGTAACTTACGATGTGCGAAAGAAAAAAGGTCATATTTATAGTTGACTAAGATATTTGATAAAAGTCAACATTCTTTATAATTAAGAAAAAAATTTTTAACAAGGTTAAAATTTTTATTAAGAATCAATACCTAATATTATCCAATTAGTGAAACATTGGAAAGTTTGCCATAAAAATTAGGAATTAAAAAATAATTTTGAAAAATAGGGATAATGAGGGATTTGCCTTCCTAAATAGAAAACCGTATTCAGCTATAGGAATTTTTAGTGATGCATTATTAATTGTAAAATAAATTAATTAATCAAGGCATCAGAATGCGAACTAAGAAAAATCTTGTGCTTTTGCAAAGGGACTATACATAATAATCAAAACCATATCAATTTGTTAATTCCTTTGCATTTCTCAGGAAAATGGTCTTTTTCCTTCTCTTGAGTATTTTGTAAAATGAGTGCTATGACCTTAAGTTAGAGGGTTTAGTTCTATTACCAGTCTCTTCAGAATTTCTAAAGTATTTCACTTTATTAACAAAACTAGGTTACACACATTCCCAGCACCTGTCACACACTCACCATCACATCTGGAACATTTATACCACTTTCATTACTCACCTCCCTCATTTAGAATGGAGGGACTATTAATATGATATATATAGTACCTTCAGGATCTCATTCCCATAAGCAAATACTTAACAGTAATAAGAAAGACCTATCTTCCTTTCCTGAGAGCTCGTAAAGATGTAAGATTTAATTTATATATTGTATAACTGTACCCATATACATTATATAATTGTGTCCATACTTATTACCACATTTCAGATGATAATTTGTTTATCCACTGTACGTAAAGAAAATACAACTCTGAATGTTTCATCTTTTTTTCTACAAGCTTAAGAAATGCAGCAGTATTCAGAGTCTTTGTAAAACTTAGCAATTTTGGGGGCACTAGAGGCCAGAGATGAGTTCTTAGAATTGAACCAGCCCTGCGGGTTCTGGTGCCTAGAGATGTGAAGGACACATTGAAGTCAAAGGTGACCTGCAGAATTTGAATTGCAGCAGCTGAAGAGATGGTAATGCATTGATTGAGATACTAATTTGGACATTCATTACCAGGGTATATACCAGATTTACAGGGGTGGTTGAGAGACAGTAACGTAGTGAGACAGAACACGAGGAGAGTAGCATGACCACTGATAAAATTTAGTTTGAAAGATCAAGAAGAGGGTGATGAACCTCAGCAAGGAAAAAGAAATAGCGGAGCAGGGAGGGTAGTATGGTGGAAGCCAAGGAAAGAGAGGCTTTCACATTAGGCAGACACTTTTAGCTGCTGAGAAGCCAAAGGAAGAGAACCAAGGAGTATCCATTGAAGTCCTTGGCATGGAGGTTGTTAGTGACTTTGGCCAGAGCAGTTCCAGTGGAGAGGAGAGAGGCTGTGTACTTTCACATTATTCTCTGATATCAGGACGCAGCCTGCCTTTAGTTCACTTACCAAGATGGGGCTCTATTTTCAGCATCTAGGACAGATTCTCCATTCTCAGACACTGCTCCTCTCTTAAGTCTTAAAAACTCCATCAGGCGAATGAGGCTATATAAATTTAAAGGAAGCTAAAAATGTTACCGCCACTTCCTTTGAGATAGAATTTTCAGTTTTTCTATTTCCTGCCCTTCTTCTTTGAGTGGGCTATAAATCATGAATCATCATGCGAAATCATGCTCATTGATGGGGAAACCACTTCAAAATGTGACCAAATACACAAATGGAACCATTTGAATGACTGGAATGCTGTCACCAAAGAGATGGTGAGCCGCATCAGTAGGAAGCAGTAGGTGAAGTGGTAGGGTGGTTAGGGTAAGAAGTTCTCCAGATCGTTGCATCTGTTGCCCAGGCCCTGAGTGAGTGCTGGAATGCTGCACAATATTGCTGGGGAGGTATATAACGGGGGATTCCAGGCCCTTTCTTGGGTTCTTTGCCTGTGCTTATCCTTATGCCAAGAAGTCTCTTCTGTCCTTCTGCCCCATCTCTTTCCTTTTTCATCTCTGAATTTCATTTCTACTAGTCCTTCTGCTCTTGGCTTGAATATCACTTTCTCAGAGAGGCTTTCTCTAATTCCCCAGAATAGAACAAGTCTCTCTGGTTTTATGCTCTCTTAGCACTTAGTATATTGCTTTTGCAAAATTTTTATGAGGATTGCAACAGAATTATTTCTTGTATAGTTGTTGGCCCCTGTCATCCTGCTGTGTTGAATTCAGTGTAGGCACAGACACAACCGTCTTGTTCATGACAGTTTTCTTAGTGCCCAGTGACCCACTGTCATTCTGGATTTGAAAGAAGCAATGCCACTGGAAAGCCGCTAGGATGGATTTCTCTTAAACTCTGGAGCCGAAGTTTTGAGATGACCGCAGGGTAGATTATAGAGCTGGTGGAAGGGCCTGTGTGCGTGACTCCCCGGGATGTCCGGGTAACCGAGCCTTGTTCTGTATTGTTGCTCTTTGCTGCGTCCGAGCCGGTCTGAGGAGGCTGAGAAAGTTGAGTGAGGAGCTCTTGACTGAACATACCGGACTGTTGTGTATGTTCTTTGGACCTCAGTTTTCTGCGAGTGCACTCTGTTGTATTGTAGACCATCGAAATGCAGGGAAAGCCTCCTTATTTCAGGTGATTGTTCTAAGCAGTTTACAGTATGAATTAATTTAATTTAATCTTCACAATAACACTACAAGGTCAGTATTATTATCATTTTACAGATTAGGAAACTAAGATACAGACAGATAAAGTAACTTGCCTAAGATGACCTAGCTAGCAAACGGGAGATGGAGGATTTTTTTTTTAAACATCAACGTATGGAAGCCCTTCATCTGCCTCCAGCTACAGGCCTGGCTGGAGACCTGGCTTGCAACCTGGTTATGTACCCTGGCTGGGAATTGAACCAGTGACCTTTGGGTTCGCAGGCCAACAGCTTATCCACTGTGCCACCAGCCAGAGTTGGAGATGGAGGATTTAAACGCAGACTGTCTGACAGTGAAGGTCCGAGCCTTTGACTGACTGCTGCATTGTCCCAGCTCACGTGAGGTGTCTTCACACACATCTGGTGGAGTCAGTGAAGAGTTGCTTTACTTTTTTGCATATAAGATTGAGCTTAAAGGAGGACAGTGAGCTTTAGAAAGTTTGAAAGTTTGATGTGACTCTCAACCTAATCAGACTTGCCTACAGTTTTCTCCAGTGAGGCCCTTTTGGGAGACTCAGAAACTTTTGTTGGCATCAGTGAAAATGTTGGCTCTCTGCTTTGTACCTATGTGACCCGACTTCCTTCTGGATTTACCCTCCTGTGGACCTTACATACTTTTTTTTTAATTTAATTTCATTGTTGATGTATTATACCCATCCCCCTTTTCCTCCCCTCTGTCCCCTTCCCCACCCACCCACTCCCCCACAAAGTCAATCCCACTTGTTGTCCATGTCCATGGTTCTTCCATGCTAGTTCTTTGACTAAACTGCTCCCATTCTTTGCCGCCTCCTCTCCCCTATTCCCGCCCTCCTCCCCCATCCCCTTTGCCCGCTTAAGGTCTATTCATTGTGTTCATGTATCTGGTTCTGTTTTGCTTATTCGTTTTATTAGTGTCCTGTAATGGGTGAGATCATATGGTATTTGTCTTTCACTGATTGGTTTATTTCACTAGAATACTTTCTAGTTCCATCCATGTTGTTGCAAAGGTTAGGAGTTCCTTCTTTCTTTCTGCTGTATAGTATTCTATTATGTAAATGTACCAAAGTTTTTTGACCCAGTCGTCCACTGATGGGCACATAGGCTGTTTCTAGCACTTGGCTATTGTAAATAGTGCTGCTATGAACATAGGGATACATAGGTTCTTCTGAATTGGTGTTTCAGGGTTCTTCCTAATAGTGGAATTGCTTTATCAAGAGGCAGTTCCATTTTTAGTTTTTTAAGGAAACTCCATACTGTTTTCCATAGTGGCTGCACCAGCCTGCATTCCCACCAACAGTGCACCAGGGTTCCCTTTACCCGACACCTTTGCCAACACTGGTTGTTTGTTGATTTGTTGATGATTGCCATTCTGACAGGTGTGAGGTGGTATCTTATTGTGGTTTTAATTTGCATCTCTGGTGGCTAGTGATGTTGAGCCTTCATATGCCTTTGGGCCCTTTGTATGTCTCCCTCAGAGATTGTCTGTTTAGGTCCTTTGCCCATTTTTTAATTGGGCTGTCTGTCTCCCTGGTGTTGAGTCGCATTAGTTCTTTATATATTTTGGAAATCAAACTCTTGTCTGAGGTATCATTGGCAAATATCTTTTCTCATACAGTTGGTTTCCTTTGAGTTTTGCTGGTGTTTTCTTTAGCTGAACCGAAACTTTTCAATTTGATATAGTCCCATTTGTTTATTTGTTCTTTTATTTCCTTTGCCCTTGGTGAAGTATCAGTAAACGTATATCTGCATAAGATATTTAAAATTTTACTGCTTATATTTTTCTCTAGTACCTTTATGGTAGCACTGCTTATGTTTAAGTCCTTTATCCATCTTGAGTTTAATCTGGTGTATGGTGTAAGTTGGTGGTTTAGTTTTTTTTTTTGTTTTTGTTTTTGTTTTTTTTTGCATGTTGCTGTCCAGTTCTCCCAACATCATTTGTTGAAGAGACTGTTTTTACTCTATTTTATGTTCCTTCCTCCTTTGTCAAATGTTAATTGACCATAGAGTCCTGGGTTTATTTCTGGGTGCTCTGTTCTGTCCAATTGATCTATATGTCTATTTTTATGCCAGCACCAAACTGTTTTGATTACAGTAGCCTTGTAGTATAGTTTGATGTCTGGTATTATGATTCCTCCTACCTTGCTCCTCTTTCTCAAGATTGCTGGCTATTGGTGGACGTTTTTGGCTCCATATAAATTTTTAAAGTATTTTTCCTATCTCTGTGAAGTGTATCATTGGTATTTTAATAGGGATTGCATTGAATCTATAAATTGCTTTGGGTATTATGGACATGTTAATGATTTTAATTCTTCCCATCCATGAACATGGTATATGCTTTCATTTATTTGTATGTTCCTTAATTTCTTTCTTCAGTGTTCTGTAGTTTTCTGAGTACAGGCCTTTTACCTCCTCAGTTAAGTTTATTCCTAAGTACTTTATTTTTCATGTTGCTATGGTAAATGGAATTTGTTTTCTAGCTTCTATCTCTAATGTTCCATTATTGGTATACAAAAATGCTTTTGATTTCTGGATATTGACTTTATATCTGGCTATTTTGCTAAATATGCTTATTGTACCTTATATACTTTGATTTACCAGGTCTTATCTTTCAAATAATCTGAACATCGACACTTGTCAAAACAGTGTCTATATAATCACAGTTGAAGCTCATGCATTAATTCCCTTACATCTTAAAATTCCTATACAAATGGTCAGAGAAATAGAATCAGAGGGGAGAATGATCCCTACTGAGATACAAGAAGGTTAGCCATCAGTTGTCAAGGTCACACCTCCCTTCTGCTCTCCCCAGCAACCCCAACCACGTTTGGGTAAATCCTGAAATGAATTCAAACTCTCTGAGCTCACAGTTCACAGGGCCATTGTCAGTGTTGTTTTGTAAATCCAATTTTTCTCTTTATTATGGTTGTGCAAAAATGTTCATAGATGGCCCTGGCTGGTGTGGCTCAGTGAACTGAGTACCAGCCTGCACAACGGCTGTTGTGCCGTTTGGATTCCCAGTCAGGGTCATACCTGGTTTGTGGGCCAGGCCCCCCAGTTGGGGGCATGCAGGAGGCACCCACACATTGAGGATTCTCTCCCTTTGTCACCCCCCTCTCTAAAAATAAATAACTAATTTTAAAATGTTCATAGTAGTTTTGTAATGTTTATAATGCTCCTTTTATCAATCCCTTTATACCGATCTATTCTATACATCCAGCTATCTGTTAGGTACCTCTCCTTTTGGGTCTCTTGAAGGCATCTCAAAGTAATGTGGCATACGTTGAACCTTTTTTCGTGGCCAAGCCAGAATCTATAAACTCTTCCTCCCATCTCCCATATCCCAACTTGCATTTTTTACCTTAGCTTATTTTTCAACTTTACCCTCTTCTTTCCATCCCTCCTGCTACTATCTAAGGCAGGTTACCATTACCTTACCTGAATTACTGTTGTATCACTCCTAACTGGATTCCTGCCTCTACCCTTGATCTCTTCTAACTGTAATCAGAATGGTGATTCTAACTTCACTTTCTTGCTTGCAACCATATACTTTCTTACTCCTTCTATAATAAACCTCAGAGTCTTTTACATGATCTATGAGACCTGCATAATCTGGCCCTTGATTTTTCAGACACATTTTATATGGGCTCCTTATGTGTTTCTACTTGGCCATACTGAAAAACTCACACAGAACCCCTCTTCCTGCCTCTCCCTGACTAACTTCACTATACCCTTTGGTTCTTAGCAGGTAACATCATGAGGCTATTTAGGTAATGCTTCCTGACCCATCCTGGTCTAGGTTAAATGTCCCTGCCTTATGCTTCTAAAACATCTTGTTCTCTCTCTATTGTAGCACTTTCTGTGCTTTAATGAAAAAAATTTTAACTGTTTCTCTTTCCTCGTAAGCTAGCAATTTAAAACTGGTGTTCTGCAAGAATTTTCAAAATGTGCAGTACATGTTAAGTTAGGTGCATTGATCTCTTTTTCCTTTAGATTTTCAAGTAAAGAAAAACTACAATAGCCAACATAACACCTGGTATGAATGAATCAAAATTATACCTATTTTTGGTCAGATAGGCAAAAAATGTATGCCATGAGATGAAAAAGGTCACCAGTTGAAAATGAAATGAAAAATGCAGTTCTTTGTCCTAGACTATAAACTACTCTGATGATGCAGTCTGTCTTTGTTACTCTTTATTTCCAGGGTTCAGCCCCAGGCTTCACAATGCTAAATACATACTTGTTGAAAGAATGGATGGCAGGTGACATTCTGCATATGACTCGAGGGAGTATATTAAGTGAATCAGTGAATTTGTCCAATGGTACCTATTCAGACTTCTAAATGGGAAACCTGACCAAAATGACTCTGAAAGTCAACTGGAAGGTTTCCACTTTTCAAGTTATCTTAAATGATTTTCCAGGATCAGGGCACAGTCTTCATAGGAAGGTATACTTGTCTACAGGTCAGGAGGTTTTTATATGTAAGTTGCTTAGACTACAGTAGTCCCCTTATCCAAGGTTTCCCTTTCTGTGGTTTCATTTGCCTCAGTCAACCTTGGTCCAAAAATATTAAATGGGAAATTCCAGAAATAAACAATCACAAGTTTTACATTATACACCATTCTGAATAGTGTGATGCTTCATCTTGCCTAGGGTGTGAATCATCCCTTTGTCCAGGGTCTCCACGCTATATATGCTCCACACGTGTTAGTCCCTAGCTGCCTTCTCAGTGTGTAAGCTGACAGTTGCAGAACCCCAGTGCTTGTGTTCAAGTCACCCTTACTTTGCTTATTAATGGCCTCACAGCACGAGAGTAGTGATACTAGTAATTTGGATGTGCCCAAGAAAAGCTGCAAGGTTAAAGTTCTTAATAAGAAAGCCATAACTGTTATTATAGTGTATTGTTACAAGTATTCCATCTCTTATTGCACCTAATTTATATATTAAACTTTATCATAGATATTAAGTATGTATAGGAAAACCATACTATACATAGGGTTGGGCACTATCTGCAGGTTTAGGCATTGCCTAGGGTCTTGGGACATACTCCCTGTGAATAAGGAGGGGAGTATTGTATTCATGTTATGCTATCAAAATCAGTAGTTCCTGAATTCATTGCTTTTTAAAGGAAATCGAACATATCTCTCCTCATCTATATATTTGCTCTTCCTTTTATGGTATTTATTTTGATTGAGAACATATTTATACTGGTTCCAACTGGGAAATTATCCTAGTCTTTTTACACTCATCCCTCAAAAGCAGTTCATTGCCAGTTTCTGCCTGTTAAGTTTTAATAGATCTGCCTTCTCTTCTCTTTTCCATTCCCTAGGTCTTTGGTCTGTACCCTTGAAATAGCCCCCTTTGCCCTTTGCCACCTTCTAATCACACATACCTCAAAAATCATCTTTCAAAAATATGAGTTTGACCCTTGTGTATTTTCCTGATTAAGACCCTTCACAAAGTACGCTCCAAGCTCTCCGTGGCTCCCAGAGACCATCATGTTTTGCCCCTTTGTCCTGCTTTATTCTCCAGTTTAATCTTTCCATAGTTCCCATCTGAAATGTAGCAATCCAGTAATAACTGATGTCCTTATAAATAGTTTGCTAAGATCATCACACTGTTTTAAATCATCGTGCATTTGTCTGAAATGCCTTCACATTTTTCAGGAAGCAGATTCAGACTTTCTTTGCATTTCACACCCCAAAAGAAGAAATATTATCATCATCCTCATATCTGAAACATATGCTAATATTGTATAATACCAAAGACTCTTAATTAATTGATTTATATACTGTTAAACTCTAAGCTTCTTGAAGTTAGCTCTAGTCTTAATTTCTCTTACAAGGATCAGCTGTATTAGATTAGGAGGTTGCCTGCCTATTATTTTATGAACTTAATCAAAATAGTTGCATCTTCAATAATCCTGTTGCCAAATAACATACTGAGAGGCCTAAAATGTATCCTTTTGAAGGGATATAATTCAATCCATGACACAGTGGTTATCATATAATATGTTTACTGAAGTGTAAATGAAATACATATTATTACATATTCATGGTATAGAATTTATTGATTTTCTTGAGTTACTTAAAAAATTTCCAGGTACAGAGCCCTGGCTGGTGTGGCTCAGTGGGTAGACTCCAGCCTGCAAACCCAAGGGTCACTGGTTTGATTCCAACCAGGGACACAACCAGGTTGCAAGCCAGGTCTCTAGCCAGGTCCCCAGCCAGGTCCCCAGCCAAGTCCCCAGCTGGAGGCAGATGAAAGGCAACCATACATTAATGTTTCTCTCCCTTTCTTCCTCCCTCCCTGTCCTTCTCTCTAAAAATAATAAATAAAATCTTTTTTAAAAGTTACTAGGTACAAAGTGTCTTAGATTTGTTTATTTTCAAAAATTACATGATGGATTGCATGGTAATGTAACATTAGAGAATTAACAAATACACTGTCTTAAAATGAAAACATTTTTTGAGTTTTTAATTTGTAACCCACTTTTAATGTGTGTACTAATTTAATGTACATGTAAAATATTTGTGAAACACTAAGTGTGTTTTAAATTTTGGAAAGCACATTGCAGGGCTTAATATTAATAAATACTCCTTCCCTATCCTTTAGTTGTATTTTTAAGTAATATCTTTCTGCACATTAATGTACATTAATATTGGAGCTTTTTTCTTCAGCATTTTTGGGGAGTAAAATCCCACTTGTTTGAATATTCTCCCATACTTACATTATACATTACATATTTATATATAATAAATTGCATTCTTTAATGAGCATATGAGGAAATTAGATTTATGATCTTATACTCTAAGAGTTGTAATTAGTGGAAAAATAAGAGAAAGAAGTACACATTCTCAGTAAATAAGAAAACAAAGTTAGTAGTTTTTTACTCTTAATTTTTAAATTTATTGATTTTTAGGGAAAAAATACTGATTTGTTGCTCCGCTTATTTATGCATTCACTGGTGGACTCCTGTATGTACCCGGACAGAGGATTGAACCCACAGCCTTGGTGTATTGGGGCGAAGTTTTAACCAACTGAGCTACTTGACCAGGGCCTCTGGATTGTTAAGGAGCCATTACTTCTCATGTTATTCCGGCAGCCTCCTTAAGTCTCCTCCTCCAGTTTTGGGAAATATTTGCATAATTTGGGTATTGTTTCTTCCTTGAAAGAATGCTAGAATTTACCGGTGAAATCTTTCTTTTGAAGAAGATTTTATTTTAAATTCAGTGTTACTTCTAGTGTCAGTTTTGTCACCCATCAGCAATTGAGATTTAGTGGTATTGAAACAATACCAACAGCAAAGCCCTTGATAGGTCTGGAACCTTGCAGAGAGAATTCCAGGGCCATGGGGCAGATTATCATAGCTGAAGTCGGGAGAAAGCCAATTTAGACATTCCCTGGTATTTGGCTGGTAACTTGCCTTGTCAGGTTTTGAAAGTGACAATAATTGTTTAATAAATATAAGCTGATATAATGATTAGTTTTATGTTTTTGTTTTACCGAAACCTAATGACAAATGCTTGGTTTGATGGTTGAAAGTCTGACTTTAATCATATAAATGCTGATGCATAGAATGTCTGCTTGCCTAAGTTAACATACAATATGGTGATAATTTGATAGCCTTGTTTGCTAATTTAAGACAATCAGATCTCATACTTAAATCTCATAACCTAAACTGGGTTAGACAGGACTCCTTGAGTTTCTGTCTTTAATGAAGCGAGAGTTGATAATGCTGTAAAAATGAGTGTCCAGATCTAATCATTGTCCCTGACAGATCTGTGAAGATCCTGTCGGAAGTTGTTTTTCAGTTCTTGGAAACATAGAAAAAGTGTGCTTTAGTATAGAGCTCATCATAAGATCACCGAAGGAAATGAATAGATCCTAGAAACTACTTTCTCTCGGCATTTTGAAATACCTTGATTGTCTTATCATTGATTCTTATTTTATGTTAAACTTAGAATGTACTATATAGTACATTAATAGTTGTTTCTTATCAGCTTGGACTCAATCCATTTAGTTTCCCTAAGTATCAGCTAATTATGCTCTCATAACTACCAGTTACTTGGTTGAAATATATTAATAGTAACTGGGAAAAAATTTTTTTCATGGTACTCAAGAAAAGTTGAAAAGCCTCTTCATGATTATAGCGGGGGATTTCAGAGTGTAATAAAAGTGATTTAGGATTACTACTGTTGTTTTGTTTTTTTTGTTTTTGTTTTTTTTTTTTTTAGGATTACTACTGTTGATTCTTGAAGGTTGGTGATCATCATAGAATTAAGTGGATGATAAACCTGTAACAAAATTTTAAGTTTTATCTACTTTGTCTCTTCATTTAGTTTAGTAATAATGTTTTTGGGTTTGTTTGTTTTTCTAGCTGTGGGGCCATTAGCAGTGGTACTGTTTTTACTCATTGTTATAAGTAGCTTCTTCCTGGACAAGTTCTTTTGAGTTCCACATACTCACACAATTTTGTGTTTTGATTTTACCACATCTTTATATATTTGAACTTTTATATCATCTTCATTCAAATATTATAATATATATTTTCTTTTTATAAACATACCATTTATTTCAACTTTTATTTCTTCATTATTCTATGACACAGTGATATATTGCTTTACCATCACATGCGCCTTTTTCATGATGTCAACTCATGATTCTTCATGCAAAAGAAAAATTTTGTGTTGATACATGTTAACAAGAATGCAGCATGAACAGGTTTCCCAAGCAGTTGGAAGCTGAGTGATGTCACTTTAGGGACTGTGGACACTAATGTGAATAGAGGTACAAAGGCAAAGGGATATTGAAGTTAATGTAGCAATACTTGGATATAAGGAGATTAATTGGATGATTTAGAATGTGCTCATATTAATTACAGTTTTTATTATGAAGAAATACAGACATTTTGACATAAAATTTCAGGCCCCGACGCCAGTAGGATCCTGCCCACTAGTGACTCTCCCAGTCTGCTCCTCCTCCTCTGCTAAAAACTTTTCTTCCCCACTTCCCAACTTGAGGCCCTCATGCCCTTTCTTGGACTCCTAGTTGCGCCATTTGTTTTCTGGTGCCCAGCAGAGAACTGACGGCTTGACTTCCTTCCCTTCACTAACATCCATCCTACAACAGATCTAAGCCTTTGTTCACCTCTGCCTCTAGTGAGTAAGTTTCTGATGGCAGAAGGTGCCTCTAGTAAGTTTGTGTCTGATGGCAGAAGGTGAGGTTGAGAGTGCACCGTCCTAGTTATTAAAAATATATATATACATTTTGTTATTAAGAGGTGATTTATCTTCTTTCTTTGTGACTGAAAATAAATTGTGCCATGAAAAAGCTCAATTTTTACTGGTTAACTTCCTTCCTTCCTTCTTTCCTTCCCTCCTTCCTTCATCTTCCTCTTGCTGTCTCTCTTTTGTAATATAGGTACTGATATGAGGATAAAGGAAAGTAATAAAAATTTTCTCAAATTTCACAAATGTTTTACTGCATTTTCCAATCCCTGTCCATATGTAGTGATATTAACTGGCTGCAGTTTTGAAGTGCATTTCTTTCTTTTTTTTTTTTTTTTTTAAAGATTTTATTTCATTATTTTTAGAAGGAGGAGAAGAGAGAGAGGCAGAGAGGGAGAGAGACATCAATGTATGGTTGCTTTTCACCTGCCTCCAGCCACAGACCTAACTGGAGACCTGGTTTGCAACCTGGTTATGTGCCCTGGCTGGGGAATCGAACCTGTGACCTTTGGGTTCGCAGGCCAGCACCTTATCCACTGTGCTACCAGCCAGGGCGCATTTCTTTATTATACTACATGATGGTCATAGTTGAAGGAAATGGAATTGAGATATGGGAATATCTTGGATAGTAACAGCTTCTTATTTGGATTGTTTCCCTTTAGGAGAGACACTGCTGATCCTGTGACATGGAGGACTGCCTTCATACCTCATCTGAGAATCTGTCCAAATTGGTCAGCTGGGCCCACAGCCATGGGACTATTTGCAGCCTCATTCCTAACCTGAAACACTTGCTTTCGGAAGGTTCCCACGGGAACCTGACAGCCATGTGGGGCTGTAGTGCTGGCCATGCTTATCACTGGCCACTGACAGCTACTTGCAGAGCTGGGTCCCAAGAAAGGGTCTGTTTCCAGGATAACAGAAGTTTTAACTCGGATAGTCCCAGTATAATCGGAGTGCCCTCTGAGACCCAAACTAGCCCAGTTGAAAGGTACCCTGGCAGACCAGTGAAAGCGAAGCTGGATTGTAATCGGACCAGAGACTCTTGTGACTTCTCTTACTGCAGTGAGCCCTCTGAACTGGACGAAGCTGTCGAAGAATATGAAGATGAAAACACCCTGTTTGACATGGTTTGTGAGTCTTCTGTTACAGATGAGGATAGTGACTTTGAACCCCAAACTCAAAGGCCTCAAAGCATTGCTCGAAAAAGGCCTGGACTAGTCCCATCTTCTCTCCACTCAAGCTCCCACACGCAGATGGTTGATGACTGCAGCAGTGATGTCATCATCAAGAAAATCAAGCAAGAGATTCCCGAAGATTATTACATTGTGGCAAATGCAGAGCTGACTGGAGGAGTGGACGGCCCAGCCCTATCACTGACACAGATGGCAAAACCCAAACCTCAGACTCATGCTGGTCCGTCCTGTGTCGGGTCTGCCAAGCTCATTCCCCATGTAACGTCTGCCCTCAGCACAGAGCTAGACCCACATGGTGTGTCCGCACCCCCCTCTGTGATGTCCAGGCCGGTCGTCCAGAAGACCACCAGAGCACCTCTGGCTTCCCCAAACAGAGGGCCCTCTGGTGCCCATGGCACCAGCCAGCAGGTGGCCATGCAGATGCCTGTGAGCACATCCCATCCCAGCAAACAGATCAGCATTCCTCTGTCTGCCCTGCAGCTGCCTGGACAGGACGAGCAAGTTGCTTCTGAAGAGTTCCTGCCCCATCTGCCCAGCCAGGTCTCCTCCTGTGAGGTAGCCCTTTCTCCTTCAGTCAACACAGAGCCGGAAGTGAGCTCCAGTCAGCAGCAGCTCCAAGTGGCTCCGACCATAGCCACGGAGGCCATGGCGCAGTGCATACCAGGTATGGCACAGGAGGGGACAGTGAGTCCCTCATCCACACACAGCAGAGAATTCTGCGCCGCCAGCACTTCTAAAACCATAGGCTTGGTTTGCTAGAATTCAGGCCTTTATTATGACTGACAAGAATAGAGAAATGTATTATATCCAGGTGATGCTATAAAGGAAATTTGAATTAAGGCCATCCATCCAGTTGATGGACCTCAGGGTTAGGAGGACAGCTGTAGGATTGTGCTGTTGATAATGCATGGTTAGATTTAAGGTTTGTATCTGATCTTAAGCTGAATTTTTTTTTTTTTTTTTTTTAATCCATGTATGGTTACCTTTCACCTGCCTCCAGCTATTGAGCTGGCTGGAGACCTGGCTTGCAACCTGGTTATGTGCCCTGGCTGGGGATCGAACCAGCAACCTTTGGGTTTGCAGGCTGGCACCTTATTTAAGCTGAATTTTTATATAGTGAAGTTATTTTTTTTAATTTTATGCTGTCTTGGATAAAGCTTGGAAAGTTCTGTTCTATCCTTACAAAAACGATCAGTGTTAGAAAATCAGGTGACTGCTACTATTAAAGGTTAGAAAGACACACAGGTCTTGTGTTGTAAGACTTTGTTCAGGTTATATATTCCTTTAATAAATACAGTGATAAGCAAATCTTTAAAACATACAAAAAAACTTTATTGTATTATCCTATTAGTATCAAGGTATTTGGTTGCTGTTTGAAGCCAAAATGATGTTGAGTTAGACATATAATGACAATAAACCTAATGTTTTTCCACTATTACTTATGTGTCTGAACAAACTTGGCATTTCTATTTACTTTAGTTGGTATGGCAGTTTAAAACAAGTTTTTTAAATAAATATTTGATCTCTTCTCTCAAAATTTAAAAGAATCAAATAGCTCATATTTCTGTAATACATAAGTCTGACTGGAATGGATTGAGAGGAGAAGGAAATAATTATCTGTAATTCTAACATCCGATGTTGTCCTTTTCACATTCAGTACTTCCTTAATCTGTGTTATTATTATATAAAGGGGGTTTAGATGTCATGCTTTTAGGTTCAGATTCAAATCTAATGAGCTAAAGTTAGAAACATAGACAAAGATAAACAGACATACAGAGAACACAGAAAGCAGAGATTTGTGGCACATTTTGGTTTCATTTTAGTTCCTCTCAAGAAAGGCACGATTTTGGGGAAAGTTTTCTAGAGGCCTGAGGCACCTGCTCCTTTACCCTATGACTTCCTGGAATTAAGTTCCTCTACAGAAAGCTTTCCCAATGGTAGTGCCAGCCTTAAGATCACCAAAGGGAACCTTTGATTTGTGATTTTCCTAACACAGTTATGCTATTATTATAAACTATATGATTGAAAATATATCTTGATATGAAATTGTGCTTTTCAGTTTATTTTTCTCATTTTAAAATAATAACTTTCTTGCAATCAAATTCACACAATCATAAAATTCATTCTTATAAGCTGTACAATTCAGTGGTTTTTGATATATTCAGACTTGTGCAGCCATCACCACTATCTAATTGCAGAAAGTCTTCATCACCTCAGAAAGAAACTCCATACCCATTAGCAGACAATTTTTCCTTTCACCCAGCCCATCAGCCACTAACCTACTTTCTCACTGTGGATTTTCCTGCTCTGCACATTTCCTAGAAATGAAGTTGTATTATATAGGCTCTTGTGATGACCTTCTTCCATTTAGCATAATTTTTAAGAAGGTTAATCTGTGGAGTAGCATATATCAGCATTTCTTTCCTTTTTATTGCCAAAATAGCATTTCATTGTATGGATAATACTGCTTTTTTTTTTCCTTTCATCAGTTGATGGACATTTTGGTTGTTTCCATTTTTTTGGCTATTGTGAGTAATGCTATTAATAACATATGTATACAAGCTTTTGTGTGGACATGTATTTTCATTTCATTTGGGCAACTTTCTAAAAGTGGAATTGCTGGGTTAAATGATAACTCTGTGTTTAACTTTTTGAGGATCTCCCTTTAAACTGTTTTCCTAAGTGGCTCCACTACTTTACAATTTCCCTAGCTGTGTAAAAGGTTCCTATTTCTCCACATGCTCACCAACACTTGTTATTTTCTATTTTAGAAAAGTTATAGTCACTGTGTTTGTTGTGTAGTATCTCATTGTGATTTTGCTTTGCATTGCCCTAATGACTAATGATACTGGACTTATTTTCATGTAGTTATTCACCACATATATATCTTCTTTTGAGAAATTCAAATCCTTTGCCCATTTGTAGTTAGATTTTTATTGGTGAGTCATAAGAACTCTATACAGATTATAAACCCCTTATCAGATACATGATTTGTAAGTATTTTCTCTCATTTCATTTCTCCCTTTATTCCTTCTTCTTCCTTGCCTCTTTCTCCCTCCCTCCCTCCCTTTCACTCTTTTTTAAAGTTTTTCTACAATCATTTAATAACAATATGGTCTTTAGCTAATCTTCACATCATTAGACACAATATTATCTTTATTAAGTAGAGAAGATCTTAACTAGGAAATATGCTTCTTGAAACATTTATGATGTAACTAGTGCCTTTTCACTTAAATAGTTGTGAATCAAGTTTGTTTCTCTCCTTCCACCTTCACTGTTTTTTTTTTGTTGTTGTTGTTTTGTTTTTTTAAGCAGACAGCCTGACATAGTTTTCTGCATTCTCACTTAATATATATTTGAGGGTACAATTATATTTTGCAAAAGTGACTCAATGTACCAAAATGGCACACTAAGGTTGTTATTAGTCTAGTACACCTTTCCATTAACTCACCCCTGCAAAGACAGACGCGAAATTTATAATTATTTTGGAAAAGAAATTCAGCCTATTGGGAAAATATTTTAATCTAGTTATTGTTGTATAGATTACATTTTCTTAGTATTTTTTTCCTTCTTTCAGTGCAGTTGTAAACATGGCCAAGGATGATAGCACATAACATATATAATCATTAAACTGTGACTTGGCTTTACTGTCACAGGGAGGATTAGTTTAGCTTGGAATTGAACCTTCAAGAAAGAACAGTATGGTGCTCACTTCAACAACACATATACTAAAATTGGAACAATACAGGGAAGATTAGCATGGCCCCTGGGTAAAGATGACACACAAATCCGTGAAGTGTACGCAGCCTGTTCTCTAGCTACGAATCGTCCCCTTTTGCTTGCTACTTCAGTTTGTTCATTAGATTCCACATACTAGTGAAATCATACAGTATTTGTCTGTCTCTGACTGGCTTATTTCACTTAGTTTGTTCTCCAGGTCCATCCATGCTGTCAAAAGGGTAAAATTTTCTCCTTTTTCAGTAGTATTCCACTGTGTAAATCCCCCATCGTTATTGACCCATTCATCTATTGATGCAGTGGTCCCCAACCTTTTTGGCACCAGGGACCAGTTTCATGGAAGACAATTTTCCCCCAACCTGAGGGAGAGGGTGCTGGTTTCTGGATGATTCAGGCGCTGTACATTCAAGCTTACCTCCTGCTGTGGTAGCCCAGTTCCTAACAGGTCCAGACGGAGACCAGTCTATGACCCCGAGATTGGGGATCCCTGTCCTGATGAACAGTTGTCCTTGGACAATTGCTCTATCTTGGCAATTGTAAATAATGCTATAGTATTTTGGGTTTCTTCAGGTAAATTCCCAGAAGTGGAATGACTGGTTCATAAGGCAGTTCCATTTTGTTTTCCACAGTAGCTGGCACCAATCCACCAACAGTGCAGAAGGGTTCGCCTTTCTCCACATCCTCACCAACACTTGTTTGTTGACTTATTGATGATAGCCATTCTGACGGGTGTGAGATGGTATCTTACTGTGGTTTTAACTTGCAATTTTCTGATGATTAATGACACTATCTTTTCATTTGTCTGTTGGCCATCTGTATGTCCTCATTGAAGAAGTATTTATTCAGGTCCTTCGCCTATTTTTTTATTAGATTGTTTTTGTGTGTGTATGTGTCTGTGTGCATTGAGTTTATAAATTTTGGATATTAACTCCTTATCAGAAGTATTGGCAAATATGTTCTCCCATTCCATGAGTTGTCTTTTAATTTTGTTAATGATTTCATCCTTTGCTGTGCAAAAACTTTTTTGTTTGATGTATTTACGTTTTTCTGTTGTTTCCCTTGTCTGAAGAGATATATCAGAAAAAATATTGCTATGAACAAAATCCAAGATTTTACTGCCTATATTTTCTTCTAGGATTTTTATGATTTCTGGTTTGACATTTAAGTCTTTAATCCATTTTGAATTTCTTTTTATATATATGGTGGTAAGAAGATGTTTAGTTTTATTTTTTTCCATATATCTGTATAATTTTCCCAACACCATTTATTGAATAACCTGTCTTTAGCCCAATAATAACAACTTGCTTCTGTTGAATATTAATTGACTATAAAGATGTGGGTTTATTTCTGTTTATTCTGTTTCTTTGGGTTATGTGTCTGTTTTTATGCAGTACTATGCTGTTTTGATTATTATGACCTTATAGTATAGTTTGATAATAGGTAGTATCATCCTCCAATTTTGTTCTTTATTAAGATCACTGTTGCTATTTGGGGGTCTTCTGTGGTTCCATATAAATTTTTGAAATATACGTCCTAGTTCTGTGAAATACATCATTGGTATTTGGATAGGATCGCATTGAATCTGTAGACTGCTTTCATTAATATGAACATTTTTGTGAAGTTAATTCTTCCTACCCATGAACATGATATGTGCTTCCACTTATTTGTATCCTCTTCAGTTTGTTTCTTTAGTATCTTACAATTTTTCAAGTACAGGACTTTTACATTTTTGGTTAGGTTTATATCTAGATATATTTTTTAAGATTAAAAAAATCATTTTGAGAGAGAGGGGAAGGAAGAGAGTAAAAGAGGGAGAGAGAGACATCAGTGTTGGTTCCCTTTCACTTGCCTCCAGCTATGAACCTGGCTGGAGACCTGGCTTGTAGCCTGGTCATGTGCCCTGTCTGGGAATTGAACCAGCGACCTTTGGGTTCACAGGCCAGTGCCTTATTAACTGTGCCACCAGCCAAGGCGGTATTTCTTTTTTTTAAGCAATAGTGAATGGCATTGTCTTGTTAATTTCCCTTTCTGATAGTTCATTAGTGGCATATAAAAATGCAACTCATTTCTGGATATTAATTTTATATCCTGGTACTTTACTAAATTCATTTATCAGTTCTGCTAGTTTCTTGGTGGAATCTTTAAGCTTTTCTATGTACAATATCATGTCACCTGTAAATAATGACAGTTGTACTTCTTCCTTTCCAATATGGATGCCTTTTATTTCTTCTTGTCTGACTGCTATGGTTATGACTTCTAGAGCTGTGTTGAATAAGAGAAGTGAAAATGGACAATCTAGTCTTGTTCCCAATCTTAAGGGGAATGGCTTGTAGTTTTTGCCTGTTGAGTGTGATGCTGGCAGCGGGTTTGTCGTATATGGTCTTTATTATGTTTAGGTACGTTTCCTCTGTTCCTACTTAGCTGAGATTTTTTATCATAAATGGGTGCTGGATTTTATCAAATGCTTTTTCTGCATCTATTGATATAATCATGTGGTTTTTAGCCTTCATTTTGTATATGTGATGTCTCACATTTATTGCTTTGTGAATGGTGTACCAACCTTGCATTCCAGAATAAATCCCACTTGATAATGGTGTATGATCTTTTTGATGTATTGCTATATCCAGTTTGCTAATATTTTGTGGACAATTTTAGGATCTATATTCATCAGGGATGTTGGCCTATAATTTTTTTATAGTGCCTTTACCTGGTTTTGGAATTAGAATAATGCTGGCCTCATAAAATTAGCTTGGTGGGGGGTCTTCCCTCCTTGAATTTTTGAAATAGTTTGAGAAGGAGAGGTGTTCTTGGAATTCTTGGTAACATTCACATGTGAAGCCATCCAGTCCACAGCCTTTCTTTCCTGGAAGTTTTTAAATTACTGCTTCAGTTTCACTAGGAGTAATGTCTATTCAGTTTTTCTCATTTTTTCCTGATTTACTTTTGGAAGGAAAAAGTCCAGCCATGATTAATATAACAAGAATAGTTTGTGTGACATTGATGTAACTTGGCAGCCAAGGCAAGTGGACTGGATTGTACATGTGTAAACAATGACGACTTCACTGTACTAGTCAGTGGGGGCAGTAGATGCTGTTGGTTGAGTATGTGTGGCCGTTGCATTCAAAATGACTGAGCAAGTAGAGCAATAAGTATGCATCAAATTTTGCATTAAGCTTGAACATTCCTTTGGCAAAACTATTCTGGTAATTCAGAAGACTGTATCTATGGGCAGCTGGTGATTGATTAGCAGCTTCATCACAATGTGCCCACTCCTGCATGACGTCTTGTGGAGTTTTTTTGCAAAACATTAAATCACCCAGGTGACTCAGCCCCTCTATAGCCCAGATTTGGTGCCCTGCAACTTCTGAGTTTTCCCAAAATTAAACCCACCTTTGAAAAGGAAGAGATTTCAGACCATCGATGAGATTCAAGAGATTTAGGAAAATACAACTGGCAGTAATGATGATTGGGAGAATTGTGTGAGGTGTCAGGTGCCTACTTTGAAGGGTACTTAGGTATCATTGTCCTATGTACAGTGTTTCTTGTATCTTTTACCTTTTTCAATAAATGTCTATTTTTTGTTGTTATTACATGGCTGGATACCTTCTGGACAGACCTTGTATATTTCTAGGAACTTATCTATTTCATCCAGTTTGTCCAATTTGTTGGCATATAGTTCATAATGTATTTTAACAGTCCTTCGTTTTCTTTGAGGCGTCACCATTACTGTTTCCTATTCCATCTCTAATTTAATTTTTTGGGGTCCTCTCTTTTTTTCTTGATGAGTCTGGTTAAAGGTTTGTCCACCTTGTTTATCTTTTCAAAGAACCAGCTCTTGGATTCATTGATCTTTTGTATTATATTTTTAGATTCTATTTTGTTTATTTCTGCTCTGATCTTTATTATTTCCTTGTACTTGCTTGGGCTTTGTTTATTGTTTGAATAACTTTTTTTGTACCCAAAATATGTATTGGGATGGTTTTCACTCATCTTGATTAAGGGTGCTTTTAGTGTTGCTTCCTTCCTTCCGTCAGCCTTGCTTTTCCTCCTGTAGGCTGCCAGAGGACGGTGGAGCAGCAACACCCAAAACTACCATTTGTACCTGGCTAAAGATGGGCATTTCACATCCATGAAGTAGGAAGTGGGGCTCTGCACCAGGCGCTTCTTCTTGTGTTTCTTCTTCTCTTCGGGAGAGGGATGAAGGAGATCTTGGGGAGACATGATGTCGGGGTGAGATCATCACTGCAAGAAAGGCTGAATAACTTTTTGAAATAATATAACAAATGGCTATTCAGTCAGTCAGCAGAAACAAAGAGACATTGTTCTATTTTTTAGTTTTAAAGATGCCATCTAAATTCTGTTACCCTAATGGAAAAAGCATCCTTATTTCTGTTCAGAACTAAACTCACCAAAGTTAGAAAATTTTAATCAAGGTGTGGATAAACTTAATAATTTTCACATCAGTCCCATCCTACTGCGCAACCCAAATCCTAGCAAATTTTGACAAATAAAGAAGATGTACATTATTAGAAGATTTATTTATTATCTCCCAGTAGCTTCATTTCTATTAATTTTTGAGGTGTTTAATTTGGCCATTTGTTATAAATTTAAATTTCTTTTGCACTATGAGTTGAGAAGCAGTCATCGGAGGAATCCAGCACCCGTATTCTGGGGCACATTGTTATTTCATCCAGGTACCAGTAACTTTGAATACTTCCTGTGTGAGAGAATCCTCTCCTTTGTGCAACTGTACTGCCCCATTGAAAGGGCAACAGACTTTCCGAGGGCAGTCCTGTAAGTCAAACCCACTCTCCTTGGACTTACTGGAAGGACCTGGAAGAATCTGTTTGGCAAATACAGTTCTAAGAGGCATCAGGAGCAGCACCCCGGCAGTGCTGGAGGCCCACTCTACAGTGCTGATTTCTGGGTTTCCTTCACTAGAGCAAATCTGTGGTGTAGTCAGAGCATTATTTGTAGATACCTCCCAGCCTAATTGAGTGGTGCTCCAGGAAATTTTGTGGCCTTCATTAATTTTTTTTCTGCCTAAGCTAACTGGACAGGGTGTTCATTATTGTAAACTAAGACTCTGGAGGAACATAACATCTGAACCTAGGAAAGGTGTTAACCTCTCCTAAGTGTTGCATGAAAATAAAATAATTTTCTTTTTGCTACTAGGTTTGTATTTTCAGCTAAAATAAGTGACATCTCCTTGGTAAGTAACCACTGGTACCGTGATGCCTCTTACTGTGTGCTATCTTGTGTACGAACTGGACAAGCATTCCATAGGATGGGAGAGAGAGCTCTTCTCACATTAAACCTCCCCTCCTTTCCCAGTGGGGGTTTCTACTACAGTATGTCCTTTGTCGGGGCATTTCCTTGTAACACATTCTCTGCACCTAGAATGGGAGAAGGAGGTACTTAGCACCTTTGCTTCCAGCCCAGGGCTTGGCTTTAAGGGCATTCTTAAGGGAAATAAGAGAAATCCCAGTTGGAACTTCTACTTACCATGTTGAATATTTATTAAAAGTTAATTTTGAATTATAAGTTTTCCCTTAGGTGTACCTTTTTTTTTTTTTCATTATTTTTAGAAAGAGGGGAAGGGAGAGAGGCAGAGAGGGACAGAGACATCAATGTATGGTTGCGTTTCACCTGTCTCCAGCCACAGACCTGACTAGAGACCTGGTTTGCAACCTGGTTATGTGCCCTGGCTGGGGAATCGAACTTGCAACCTTTGGGTTCGCAGGCCAGTGCCTTAGCCACTGTGCTACCAGCCAGGGCCAGGTGTACCTTTTATATGTCAATTCACACAATACTACCGTTTCCTAAAATGATCTGTTTTTATTTTAGTTCTTTACTGTTTCTCAGTTTGAAGGGCGTTATATACTAAGAGGGATTAAATAGCAAAATCACCAGGAGGTAGCCCAAGTAAGCTGGATATAAGGAATCTAGACATTGACATTTTGTATTACTCTATATATTTAATTTCATTTCTTCCTTCTTCTTCTTCTTCTTCTTTTTTTTTTTTTTTTTGCCTTCCATTTCTTTCTCCTTTCATAATTTTCTTCAGTTGCTCATCAGTAGTGGTGATAATGTGGATTGTTTGGTAAAGTCTGGTGAAAGAGAGTGAGCTTTATTTCATTAGGCCTCTTAAAGTTAGTGGACTAGACACTTAACTAATTTATTTGTGTTTGTGTTAATACTGAGGGAGGCTTTAATGGAACTACACAGCACCCTTCCCTTCAATCCCAGTGTGTTGCATGTAGTACACATGTGGCTGTTGTATTGGTAAATAATGGACAATGAGAACGTATCCTAGAGAAAATAGGTACCTGGTCCCAAGAGTTTCCAGGACTTACTGCTTGATTTTAGCAATAGAATCTCAAAGCAAGCACCTGGTTTCACTCCTCCACTCACCTCCCTGGCAGTGAAGAAATCAGCCCTTCTCCCCCAAGTAAGATATAAGGCTGCATGTCCATGGGAGAGAGAACACGTGAAAACCCTGATAAAATCATGGATCCTTAATGGGTTCCTGAGCCCTGTGAACCCTTTCCGAGCTGTCCTATCAGCACCCTTTTCCATAGCCCCTTGGAAGCTACCTTCCAACCCTCTGCCCAGTACCATAAGGCCTTGTAATTTCTCTACTTGAAGATCTCCAGCTCTTGTATCACATGGTCTCCTCTCCCCTAAGTATCTTAACTCGTTCCTTGGCAATTGGGCCAAGGGCAATTTTCAGAGTGGTGGTGGGCGTTGTGCTAGGTTTTACCATGTTTAGAAGGAATCCCGTAATCATGATGCATTGAAGGAGCTGGACATGGTCATCTCCAGCCCCAGGCTTCTGAGCACTCTCTTTCTGCAATGCAGCTCCTAGAAAAAAGCTTTGAAATTAGTGGTTTATAGCCTTATTTTCTACACTGGGGGAGAGGCATGGGAGAAAGAACTGAATGTATTGTCATGTATTAATATTTTCAAAGTGTTTAGGTTTTTATAAAGACAGTTTTACTGATAGTGAAAATCCATTATAACTAGTATAACATATATACACTTTACTATAAAGCTGTAGTAATTAACATGGGATGGTCTGACACAAAGATAGAGCAATGGAACCAAGTCCCATATATGTATAGGTGTGTTTCATAGCTAGCCCAGAAACATAGCTACACATATATAGGAACTTGGTGTGAAAGAGATGTCATAACAAATCGGTGGGGAAGAATGGGCCAGTCAGTGAATGGTCTTGGACATTGCTCACCTATGTGGAGCAAATAAAGTTAGATCTTTACCTTACATCAGACGTGAAATACATCTCATCGAAAGATCTAAAGGTGAGAATATAAACTTAAAGCTGATGGAAATCTTGCAAAATGGTGTTGGTGTCAGGATGAGGTTTTTAAACATGACACCAAAAAAGGGCAACCGATAAAGAAAAAAAAATGAAAATGCAGACAGCCTTAAAATAAAATTCTTAGCTGGGACAAGAGCTATCACAGGCAAACTTAAAAAGACAAGCAGCAACGTGTGAAATGCTTTCAGTGTGCATAACCAAAAATTTTCATCTACAGAATATATACAAATCTGCTACAAATCATCAGGAAAAGGGTGAGATAATCCAGTTGCAAAATGAGCAAAGGACATGAAGAAACACTTCTAATACAAAGAAACCTATATAGTTAATAAATATATGAAAAATGCTTAATCTCACTTGTAATCTGGAGAATTAAAACAACAATGAGGTATCAGCAGACAGACAAAAATTAATAATTTTAACTATCCTAAGTGTTGTTGAAAGTATGGGAAAATAAAGACATGCTGGTGGGAGTGAGTGTAAATTGTGCGACCACTTTGGAGTGTAGGTTACAATATCTGAAAAGGCTAAAGATGTGCTTGTCTAATATGACCTAGGAGTTCAGTTTCTAGGCATCTGTTCTAGGAAATCTTTCATAAATATGTATGTATTCCTCAAAAGGACATGTGCTAGGATATACGTTGCACCTTTGTGATAACAGGAAGAAATCAGGTTAAAAACCTCAGTGTCTTATCAGTAGCTATTGTGATATGGTTTTCAGTAGAATATATACATCAGCCAGATCTTCATTTATTAATGTAAATAAATCTTAAAAAGTTGCAGAATAATATTCAGAACACCATATCTTTAAAAATGCAAACATTACAGTGTATCATTCTATATTATACACATAATTAACTGTGAAACATGAAGTGAAAAGAGTTACCACAGACACATCATAGGGGTTACCTTTGAGGAGGAAGGGGTATGGGAATGGGTGCACCTGAAACTTGAACTGTATCTCTAACATGTTCTTTTAAAAACATGTAAAAATACAACAGAATATTAATGTGTTAAATCTAAATGACAGGAACATGAATTTGGGTATACAATAGGCAATATAAGTACAGGACTTCCTTGTAGAAATCTGGACACACAGTTGCCAGGATTCAAATCCCAGCTGTGCTGCTTGTTTTCTGGGTGACTTTGGCAAGTTACCTAACCTCTCTGTGGCTCTCTCTTCTATTAAATGAAGAAAATAATCATCTATTTTATAGGGTTGACATAGGATTAATTTACAAAAAGCCCTCTGGCCTATGGTAAGCATACTTTAATATTATTCCATGTACTTTTCTGTATATTTTTTAATGTGAATACTTTAAAAAAGATTGGGAAGCATAAATTAAATTGATTGCAGAATGATGAGGACATTATGATACTGTTGTTGCTGAATATAGTAAATTTTTTGTAAGAAAGGAAAGCTTTACTGACATTGTCTTCTAGTATACTTGTTTGTGGACAGAGAATTTGAGAAATAGCCATAAATTTCAGTGCTGTGGCTTCCTTCTTATGACTATAATGGGATGCTGTCCTGGGGAATTTTAGTAAGCTCTTTTGCTCAAATAAATAAACACAGATACAAAATGTCCTCTATCATCTATCATTTTATTTATTTCTTTTTATTTGTAATTTTTAAAAATTTTATTTTTGGAGAGAGGGGAAGGGAGAGAGGGAGAGAGGCATCAATGTATGGTTGCCTTTCACCTGCCTCCAGCTACAGACCTGGCTGGAGACCTGGCTTGCAACCTGGTTATGTGCCCTGGCTGGGAATTGAACCAGCAATCTGGTTCTAGCATTTTTATTTCCAGGATCAACACTGCCTGAATTCCACAAAGAGGTTGTTTCCTTTATTTATTTATTTAAAAAATATTTTATTTATTATTTCCAGAGAGAGGGAGAAGGGAGAGAGGCAGAGAGGGAGAGAGGCATCAATGTATGGTTGCCTTTCACCTGCCTCCAGTTAAGGACCTGGCTGGAGACCTGGCTTGCAACCTGGTTATGTTGCCCTGGCTGGGAATCGAACCAGCAACCTTTGGGTTCGCAGGCCGGCACCTTAATCCACTGAGCCACCAGCTGGGGCCTGTTTCCTCTATTTTATTGGCGGGAAAATAATGAGATGATTTGCTTGCAGTTATACTGGGAAGAAACTGGGTCCTTCTGCTCGTTAACCGAGAGGGGTGGAGTGGGTCACTGTTCTGCACCATGGTCCCTACCCCTGCTGGTCTTGGTGCAGGAATAGCCTAACTGCTTATTGCTTCCCTTCTCCTTTTACTTTCAGGTCATGCCTATCACTTTTCCGAAGGTCAGGCTGCTAAAGTATATATATCCTAAAGAGATAATCAGTTTGGGTCTTTTTTTTAGAATCATTTTTTAAAGGATCCAGAGTTAAATAGAAGGATTCATTGTACCAGGAGCAGGGAGACGTGTCTCAGTCTCTTCCTCTACTGTGCGTCTGAACACATCACTTGCACTTCAGTTTATCAGACATTTTTTTCAGGGTCAACCACATGACAGGGCTAGTAAAAAATTCAAAGGTGAGTGCCAGATTTCCTACTATTCAGTGAAGGAGGCTGCACACCAGCTCGACCTCCAAGTATAGATACAGGTATATAAAATGCAGTGAAACCTAGGTGAAGAGCAGTGGACTCAGCCTTGTGGGACACGGGATCGTATTTCAGGTAGATGGAACAGCATGAGCAAAGACAGGGCCTGAGCATTGCAGACTGCTTGACGAAGCAAGGATTTGAGTGTGGCTTGAGAGTGGGTCTCAAAGAAGCCAGGAAGAGTCGCTGCAGCGAAGTCAGGCTGGAGCCATTTGGGGAAGCCTGTGCAAATGAGACCACAAGTGTCCTCAAGGGGAGCAGAGGGACACAATTCACTATTTCACATGCATCCACTGATAGCAGTGGAAAAGTAGACTCAGAAACAGGAGTTATTTTATAGGGTATTACAGTCATCCAGGTAGCAGACGGCAGTAAGGGCTCAAGGCAACAAGAAGGGCACCTGTGAGGTGGAGACAGGCTGGTGTTTTCAGGAGCTAGGAAGTACAGATCTTGATGACCTCCAAGTGCTTGGGATCTCTGTTGCCTCCCTGAATCCTCTGTTAAAAAGCACAGCATAGTTTTCGGCATCACCACAAGGTCTTCAGGACACAAATATCTACAACAAAGTCGTAATTCTCTGTGTGTAGGGTAAAATGGTATGAAGAGTGCTGAAACATGCTATGACCATTCATTCAACAGTTATGTTTTGGAAAAGTACAAATTGGCTATCAGTACAACACCATGCAGATCAAAACATGGTCCCTGTTCTCATACTGCCGACACTCCAGCAGGAGAGAGACATCCTCAAATATGCCCTCTCAAAACATCTTCAGTTAAAAAAAATGGAAGCAAGATGCTGTTCAAGTATGAGTGACTTTGTAAGACTAAATCGATTGCCTTTAGATAATACATTTCTGCAATGATATATGACTACAAGCGGTTAATGAATAATTAAGCGAGTATGATAAATGAAAGTCAGGTCTTTTTTAGCTGGAAATTAAATGTATAGAGGCTACAGGCAACCCATTCCACATGATAACCTATTTGAAACAACTTTCTACTCAGCTAAAAATAACATGAACCTAGTTATATTAAAATTATAATATTGCTTCTTTTTGCAAACAACTAGTGACCTCTCTTTAAGAATTAAAAATATAATTGTTTTCTAGTTTTCTGAAAGGCTTTTCTTCCACTGCTTGCCCATCCTTTCTTAGTATTATTTGTTTTAATATTTCACAAGAAAGTCTTCCCAATTAACTGTTTATTTCTATAAAATAAAAGCATTTTTTTATACCAACAAAGTAAAAGCTATTTATATAGATAGAAATCCACCTAAATATAATTGAGATTTCCAACTAGGAAAAATGTGCCTAAATGCAGCCGATTTACGCTATAAACCTCAGAAGGTGATGTCCCTTAAGTGAATTTGGATTTGACTAAGGCTGCAAACAAGCCAGGAAGCAGGTCAGAATTGAAGGGGCATTGGCTTTGATTTTCTAGCTTTGGTAGTCATTCCTTATGGACTGAAAAAATGAAATAATGTATGACTCAGGGCAGACAAGTTGGGGTCAAAACAGTGCAGTCTTAGCTTCAATGTCCTGTCATCTCTCCTTACTGCCTGAGCTCCCTGACCCTGTTGGGTCTCAGCAGGTGCGGGCAGACTGAGGTGACGCACTGTGTTTTAGGCCCAGCAGTGACTTCTCTTTCAGTCTTGATTTTACTTAAGTAACTAATGGCTTATATTCCCAAGAGTGTATTAGACCCAAAAGAAGTATTTATATAACATGGCAAAAAGAAAGATAAATTATTCTTCTATGGCTATGAGATTATTTTAAGCTTTAAGTGGGAGCATTGATCAGATTTACAATCAAGCAAATCTGGTTTAATGATTGATGCACCGTAGTTGGTTTATTGACTTCAGTTAGGATACACATAGCCAGCTGATTTTTCAGTACTGCCTTATACAACTACAAAATTGCTTTCTTAGACAAAAACAATAATATTTATTGCCTTTTTCAGGTTTTTTTTTATTTTACCAAGGTAATACATGTATGTGGCAGTTGATAAAATAATATTGCTAACAATAACAGTCTCACCTCAGTCTCATCACCACATAATCCCACTCTTCTAAGGAAACTTCTTTTGTACCTTTTTTCTTTAGCTCTTCCACAATTCTAAATAAATTATTTATTCTTCCCTTTCTTGATGTTTTTCCTTGATTTATTGAGTTCAAAAATAAGAGTCCTTGTGAATGATGAAGATTTAACTAATTTTTATCACCCTTCTAATATTTGATTGTTACACTGTTAAAAGTACCCAAGTAATCAATAGAAAAATTAAAAACTATGAAATGGGAAATATGCTTTTTTAAAAAAAGATTTTATTTATTATTCTTAGAGAGAGGAAAGGGAGAGAGACATCAATGTATGGTTGCCTTTCACCTGCCTCCAGCTACAGACCTGGCTGGAGACCTGACTTGGAATCTGGTTATGTGCCCTGGCTGGGAATCGAATCAGTGACCTTTAGGTTTGCAGGCCAGTGCCTTATCCACTGTGCCACCAGCCAGGACCCAAATATTCTGTTTTCAACCTTAGAGTGAAGATAATTGGTGCTCCTATCCTTCCTTCCACTGTTCTCCCCTCCTTCTCCTTCCCATCTTCTTAACCTCACAAGGTTGTCAATATTTTCATTCTTCTCAGTGGCCGTCACTATCTTTTCTGTCTTATCCATAGATTGACTCTGAACGTTCAAAATCGAAAGCACCATTTATATTATTTATGACAGTGTAAATATTGTTCAGCTTTTCTTTTCATCCTGATGAACTTCATGACCTCTGGGACACTGAAAACAGAATTTCCTAACAGTTGTGGGATAAATGACTTACTCCATGTAATAGGGCTTAGAGCAATTTCTGGTACAGAGAGTAAGTCCTCTAAAAGTATGTCCCAGCACTATTATTACTACTGTATTTCATTGCATCTGAAATGTCATTGATTATAAGATGTACCATAATTTTGTTTCAAAAAGAAAGAAAAAGCATGTGACCTTATAATCAGTGGAAAATAGTAGTTTATTTTTTAGTATTTTATGTGTGTGTTTCCCTAAAACTTTCGGTAGCATTTCTTGACAGAATAGCAGTGCGCCCTTGTCATATCTGTGTGCACCCCACCACCATTTTGACTCTTAAGTGTTTCTGCTTCAGTTTGGACTAACTGATTTAATGTAAGCCTGAGGTAATCCACCACCCTCAACCCTGAGGTTTCCTCTGGGTTGTATCCACTGTTCCCTAGATTTTACGTATCCCTCTGTTTTTCCTCATTTTGCTGGAGTCCATCAAATAATTTCCCAAGAATGGATATGTAGAAAGAGAGCTTTGAATCTTTAAATTGCTGAAAATTCTTTTCTTCTAATATGATTTCTGAATTTTTTTCCTTTAGTGTCTGTTCTTTTTATAAGGATTAAATGTATTAATAATCTCTCAGATCTCTCTGAAAATTTTAATTAGAAGGTTTTTTTAAAACATCTTCTATTCTTGAATTATCTTTTCCTTTGGTTTTCCTGTTCCTTTTTTTCCCCCCCCTCTTTAAAGTTGGCAGTGTTTTTTCCCCGATGCCTAGTCTAATTGTTCACATTTAAGAATACAGGACAAGAATCTGGTGGTGTTTTCTTCTTCACCTTTTTTTTTTTTTTTTTTTTAAAGATTTTATTCATTATTTTCAGAGAGAAGGGCTGGGAGGGAGGAAGAAAAGGAGAAAAACATCAAAGTATGGTTGCCTTTCACCTGCCTCCAGCCATGGGCCTGGCTTGCAACCTGGTTGTGTGCCCTGGCTGGGAATCGAACCAGTGACCTTTGGGTTCATAGGCCAGCACCTATCCACTGAGCCGCACCAGCTAGAGCTTTCATCTTTATAGTTATAAATAGCTGCTGCTAAATTATTACTCTATGTAATGGAAAACAGCCATCTTACTAAGAAAGCCTTATTTTCCTGTTTTGCCTACGCTTTTAAATGAGTAACAGAAAGCTAATCTATGTAGAAAAATACTTTAATTTTTATTTTATGTGAACTTTTAAAAAAATATGGTTTATTACGCAATAAGTTAACATTCTCCTATCCATTAGGTTACTACTTCTTGGGTGGAATTTAATGAATATTAATAGCCTAACTCAGAAAAAAAGGGGGTAATTTATTAAGAGTCTTGTGCATTTCCATTTTTATGTTTTCCTTTGCGTTATGTGCCATGCATCTTGTTTCAAGTTAATTAGTAATTCCTTTGTATTTTTGACTATATTATGCATTTTCAGTAAAAGCTGCCTTCACATTTTGATCATCCTCACTAACTTTGATATCCTCACTAATTAAGATACACAATCATGTGAATTGAATGTAAATTTAAAGGAAGAAATGGTTTCTAATAAGTTTGTTACTATTTGTCATATAGAAAAGGTTTGTTATTCTGTTATATAGGATGTAACTACTTCTATTGTGGTATAGCATTTCATCTCTTATATTCGTCAGATGCTACCTCATATCTTGTGCTTGAGTTTTGTTCTTGGTCATTGAAGCCATAGAATTTTGGCAGACTCATGAAAAGTGCTTCTCAGGTACTCAGTTCTGCCGACATGCTGAGACCTATTAACAGGTGGTGATGGTTATTTTACTTCCAGACTCTTCAGTAGGCAGGGTCATACGCTGTTGGCTCTCTTTGATCACTGCGTGCCAAATAGCAGTAAAAATGGTGCTTAGAGAGTGCTTATTATCACTTAATTGCTTATGGAACTCAGTTCCCACAACTCTGTGAAGTTGGAACTACAATTAACTCCATTTTACAGGTGAAGAAGCTAAAGGTAAAATAAATGGTTGAACCTGTCAGAAATCACACAGTAAGGGTGTGAGGGATTCTGACCTCAGAGTCTGAGTCCCAGGTTCATGCCCTTAACCTGCAGGCTTACCTGCCACGGGGACGCCCAACGCTTCGGCATCCTCCCTCCTTCAAAGTGCTTTTCTGGACCCTGACCAGCTTTCCCTCCGTGTTCTTTATTTCTCCAGAAAGCTCATTGCCAAGGCTTACAGAATTTACTTTTACTTTTCTAGTCCCAATCTCCATCTGCTTTTATTGCCTAATTGTTTCCCTAAGGCAGGGATGCAAGTGTTGAGCAGCTGAGGAGACATTCACAGAAGTGCCAGAACAGTGTGGATCAGGTTGAAGTCCTGAATGTGTTTCTGCTGATGCTGAAGCAACTATGAAAATAGGAAACTTTGTGGAAAGAAAAGGGATAACTTACATTTCCTCTGCTTCCTTTTGGGAAAACTGAGGCTGCTTGCTGTGTGAACAGTTTGAATGGGAGCAGAGGCGGACTTAGGGAATTCTCAGTAGCGAAGAAGGGAATTTATGTGTCACCAGTAGATAATGAACCCAACAGCAGGTTCTTACTCAAGTCTTAAAATCTGTAATTTTAGATGATCAAAAAGATCATCCTATCCAGGTGTTAAGTTACTGTGTTAATGGTAATTTTCCCCTTGAACGTAAGACAAAGCAAATTTGCAGAGAAAAGTAAAATAAATCACCAAAGAAAACTGAAGTGTATAGTTAAGATGGAATGGGCTAGACTCTAGGTGATCAAAGAGTAATGTTTTAAGTTAAAATTTAAAGTCACCAAAATGGCTCTCTGTTTACGTGTGATGGATTTTTAGGCAGTTTTGCTTTCTCCTTCATACCTTTCTTTGGGGAAAATTTTATATTAAACATGTATTTTATGACAAAACAATTATTTTTATTAGAGGAAACAGACATGAAATAATCTTTCCCTCCTGTGAATAGTTACCCTTCAACCATCTGTCTTTTAAAACTTCAGACATTTCTAAATTAGAAGATATTTATGCAAAGCATTTTCAAGGGTATGTAAACTCACTGAGCTGAAATGTAGACATTGCTGAATTCCTGAACTACACAAGGACTAGATTGTACTTTAGAAAATGATTTTCTATTCAGTAAGATTTTGCTTAAGAGTCAGATGTTGAAAGCAATGAAAGAATCTTTATAGGTTGATGAAATAATACCTGTTTAACAGTATACCATGCTATATGTAATAGAGTCATGGAATTAACTGGAAAAGAGAGCCATGTGTGCAAAGCTGCGGCTTCGAGGCTGAAACAAAAATGTAAATATCACATCTATGATGAATCCATGCATCTAAAACTACTGTCTTAAGCAGAAAATCAAGAATTTAATAACAGGGTCCGTTTTGGAAATTATAGGTGATGTTCTGTATATCAAGGTCTGATGGCAACAGCTCACTATATATTTTATGTATTACACCAGCAGGAGGTATTTCAGACATATCAGAAATATCAGAAGGTACTCTTGATTCATTGTCTCTGGCTGTATAATAAAAAAAGTGGGGGAGAAATTTTTGTAGTCTCTAATAAGCAGTATATCAATGAGAACTGTCAGATTTTGTAGAAAATTCCACAGCATGATTTATTACATTAATTACAGGCATGTGGGTTTCATGCCACTAAGCCTGGAAATGCAGCCACATTCTAAAGCTGATTTAAAATATGGTTTGGCCAAGACGAAACTGCTTCTTATTGTGATTAATGCAGTACAATATTTACTTCCGTGTTCTGTGCTTTCGCCTTTGGAATGCTTAATTTCTTTTCTGACTTGAAATTAAGTTTGAGATTTGAAAGGCATCATCTGGTTTTTATTCATTGCTGTCATCTGGTCTCCTTTGTGCCTTTTTGTGTCTTCTTAGTCGTCATTGAATGTTGCATCTCCTTGGAATGTGAAGTGTGCTGGAACCTCCTGAGCGAATGCGGGCTAGCCTAGAGCTGTCCCCAGCTGGCAGGACTGACCGTAGGGCAGGGTAGGCCCCACCAGGCAGGCTGTAGCTCATTTTTGAAGAGAGGAAGCATCTGAGAAACCCTCGTTTTCTTAATTTAACTTAAAAAAAAAAAAAGAAAAGAAAAACAGCATTCCTAGAAGTGAGACTTGCGTTTTACCCTTTGGTGTTGTGCTGAATACGTACAGTCACGTAATGTCTCTTCTTACAGGGACGCAGTAAGCTTCTCACATCGTAGGATTCTAGGTCAGTGGAAGGGAAGGTCTCCCAAGAGCTATTTTAAATACAGCTGTTGACTCCTGTTGTTTACATGTCTGTGACAGATTCCACCTAACATTCCTGACCTTTATAGCACTAGCTTGGAAGAATAGCAAATATCGGCTACAAATGAAAGCATCAACAGAGGAGGAATGCAGTTGAAGTAGACTGATTTTGTGGGTTTGGACACTTCTCTAAGCTGTGATATGTGTAAAGAGTTAAGCTAGATGACTTACGTGCCTAACACTGAACTAAGTATTTTGCTTTCCTGTCATACTTAATACTCATACAACCCAAATGAGATAAGTACAATGATTGTTTTTTTGTAAATTTAATTTTATTATATAATTGAAACTGAAATTTAAAAAAAAGCTCATACAGATTCACATAGCTGGTTAAGCGGCAGAGCTGGGATTTGAACTGCATTCTTTTTTCTTTTTCTTTCTTTCTTTCTTTCTCTTTTTTTTTTTTTTTTTTTTTTTTTTGTTGTTGTTGTTGTTGGTTCTTTTTAAGATTTCATTCATTATTTTCAGAAAGAAGGGCAGGGAGGGAGGAAGAAAGTGAGAGAAGCATCAATGTATGGTTGCCTTTCACCTGCCTCCCACTACAGACCTGGCTGGAGACCTGGCTTGCAACCTGGTTATGTGCCCTGACTGGGGAATTGAATCAGCAACCTTAGGGTTCACAGGCCGGCACCTTGCCACTGTGCCACTAGCCAGGGTGAACTGCATTCTTCCCAGCAAGACTGGAGCCATTAACCATTCGCTACAGTACTTAATGTCAAATGCCCTGAAAGGGACCAAATCCAATGAGGTTTGAAGAATTGTTTTTGTCAATTAGGAAAAACAGTATTGAACTTAATAATAATTCCAGAAAAGTTACAAAAGAAAAAGTATTGTATCCAGTGGGTCTCCAAGGGAAATAATTCTTTAACTCATTATTTTGTTAAACAATGATACCAGTTAGTCCAGAATGATTTTTGATAGTATTTTTCCCTGAAGCAGAAATCACTTAAATGCTTATCATTTCTGTATGAAGCAACTACGCTAAGTCAGGAGAAAGAAAATTTTCAGATCAGAAAATCTGGTCTTCCCTCAGGATGGCAAGTGCCGTAACTGAGGTAGGGCTTGGGCTGAGGCGTATTTGGAGGAGTCATTTTCTAGGTGCTCGGGGAGGAGAGGGGGATAAGACACTGTTTCTTAGAGCAAGGCCTATTGGGCCACACCTCTATTGGAATGATCTGGGGACCCATTTAAAATGTGGACTCTTAGCCCTGGCTGGTGGCACAGTGGATAAGGTGCTGGCCTGTGAACCCAAAGGTTGTTGGTTCAATTCCCAGCCAGGGCACATAACCAGGTTGCAAGCCAGGTCTCTAGCCAAGTCCTTAGCTGGAGGCAGGTGAAAGGCAACCACACATTGATGTTTCTCTCCTCTCTACCTCCCACCGTTCCCCTCTCTGTAAAAATAATGAATAAAATCTTTTAAAAAGTAAAACATGGACTCTTTCATGTGCAATATCTTACCCCACCTTCCAACACACAGCTCCTTGCCCTGATTCAGCTCAGAGATAAACAGTGAATATGCCTGAGGAGGAGATATGCTTTTTGCCTGTACTTTAATAATATGGGCATTCTTACATACTATATTTTATTTCTAATTTTTTATTGAGAAAATATTCCAGGTGCTATAAGAGTCACGTAACGTACAACCAGAAGAACTGAGCAGATGACATGTTTATGTAAGTGATTTCTGCTTCAGTGAAGAACACTATCAAGAATCATACTGTACTAACTGGTACTGTTGTTCATGCTCCTGAACGTTTATGTAAGAAGTGTGTTTTGTGCTCACTTTTGGAAAAGATTAACCAAGCCTAAAAATAATTTGCTGGTCAGATAACTATTAACAGCATATAAGTCTGGCTTCAATTAGTAATGTTAACAATCCTGGAAAACAGCCTGTGTTTTGAAAGTTCTAGGAGAATGCATAAAAATGTGCATGGACTTGGGTGTTTAAAGAATAAAAAAGACTGACTTTTTAATGCATTTATTGTAGTTGTAATGTTTATATATTAATTTGTTTTTCATTTTTAAAGTAAATCCAGCTCATGATTTTCATTCAGCCAGTTGCAGGGGTTAGGAACTATTGCTGCTTTCAAAAATCAGACATAAAAGTTAGCAAATATGATTTTTATAGCCCAGAACAAATAAATTGAGGTTGGCCTGTTTCCTAAGATGACCAACTAGGGAATTTTTTTTTTTTTTAAGTACCAAGATTATTTTCTCTGAACCTAGAAAGAGTCTTAAGAAAACCTCTTTCAAATGAATACATGTATGGAAAAAGTAAGTACCTAATAGGCAACACCTTAATGTCAGTGTAATATCTTTTATTTAGTTATTTATTTTTATTTTTTGTTTTTTAAAAAGACTATTATTTTTAGAGAGGGGGAGGGAGAGAGGGAGAGAAGTACCAATGTACAGTTGCCTTTCACCGGCCTCCATCTACGGACCTGGCTGGAGCCCTGGTTATGTGCACTGGCTGGGGAATCAAACCAGTGACTTTTGGGTTCACAGGTTGACACCTTATCCACTGTGCCACCAACCAGGACCAGTATAATATCTTTTTAAAGTGGAGATCAGGGTTCAGTGGAGGGAGCTAGGCCTTGATTTTATGGGTATGTTAATTCTAGTGGGTACTTTTGGTAAAGTATTGTTTTCTTCCTTTTCCTAAGAAAAAGATACTTGTAGCAATTTGTGTAGCAGCTGGCATGTGCTTGTTTCCTAAGGAATTAGTCTTGGGAAAAGCTTCCAGTGGCCTCATAAGTCATTTTATACCATAGTTGACTCTCTAAAGAGACTTAACAAAGGGCAAGGTGACTGAGATTATGATTATGAGTCCCAGAATTTAATTTTATGCCACTGACTTTTAGTCCTTTCTAAATAACCTAAAGTGGATTGTATAATCACACACATAGGTGTCTCAGTATCTGTCATTTCAGCTTTTGTGCTAATTCAGTCTATACATGTTGAGTGAATGCTGCATCTCACATGCTTTTTCAGATGCTGGAAATAAAACGTAAAGTCCTGGCCTGTACAGAGTCACGACCCACGGGTTAGAGACATAATACTAAGCAAGTTACCAAGTGAATATGTAGTATGTCAGATTGTAATAAGTGTATGGAAGAAAATAAGAAGATAAAGAATGTCAGAGATACTGATTTTTCCCCCCCAAAAGCAGCTGCTTTAAATGTTTGGTATTTGGAGGCTCTTTGCACTTAGAATATTCAGTCTCCTCTCTGTGGTGTATATATTTATAATTATACATGTGTCCCTCCCAGTAGTCATCCAATGGTCTAGCTTTATTTCCCACCCCAGCCCTCCTCCCACCTTCAAACCAGGATTGATGTTTTACAGTCCTAAGCATAAGCCAGGTTCCTTTCCATCTCTTTCCCTTTGCTCATGCCGTTTCTTCCTGGAATGCCCTATCCGCCTATTCTGATTAATCACATGGTTCCTGTCCTTTACTACCTAACCCAGGTCTCCATTTCCCCAAGGAATAGAACCCCAACACTGCTCAAGCTCTGTTTGACTTTCTCTTTTTCTTTCTGAATTCTTACAGGGTCTAGAGCCACAAACTGAATTCCTAATTACGCAGCTGTTTATGGTCTTTTTAATTAGTTTTATGCATAATAGTCATCTCTTCCAGCTATGATGGAATCTACCTAACCATCAGGGACTTGCCTTTGACTCTACCCCATAGGTCTTGAAATGCTAGGGAGCACAGTGGGTACTCCCAAATGCGGATTAAATATTAATTCCAGCTGTAGCCTCATAAATATAAATGTATTCACCAGGTTTCTTTATACTTTTACTTTTCAAATTTAAAAAACATTTTTATTTAATAAGCTCATGGATTTATCATTCACTGATTTATAAGGAGAATTTTTAACATCATTTGAAAGGACACAATACCCTTCTTAAATGCAAATAATAAAGAAGTTAAACATCAAAAAATGTATTACTTTAATAAAATTATAAAAGGAATGTGATAGCTGAGTTTATTTTTGTGAAATTGAGTGCTATAGCAATAGAAGCAAATGGATCTGAATTTCAGTCTAACAAATTTCAGAATAAGTAAGAACACAAGATACTGCTGCAATCATGTGTTTTTCCATTCCATCTCCTAACAAGGGAGGTGATAATTGGATTAACGACCCCAAAGACTGTAAATAAGCACAGAAAAGCTGTCTGTAAGCTTCACACAGGTTTCTCCTGCACCCTCCCCTCAGGCCACAGGTCTCGTGGAAATCACCAACCTAACCTTTCTATTTTGGGCTGCATCAATTGCAAACCCATTTCACTGGACACATTTCTCCCACTGTCAGAAAGTAGAGCTTTCCTCTTGAGACCTTCCATAAGCCGAAATGGTGTACAGCGAAGAAGCAATTATCGTTGACTTATAATGTCCTTGTGTCATTCACCACTATTGAAATGCTTAAATTGTGTCTGTTTTATGCTCATCTTTGCACCTGTGCAAGCTCTCCTGGCTTTTCTGATACCTTAGCACACATCCTGCTAAAGCATGCACAAAGTAAATCAAGATATAGCAAGGGTGCCCAGACATGTTTCGAAGCTGTGGCAGCTTGGTGCTGAGATGCTTGAGTCTGGTACCCAGGGAAGGAGCTTGGCCAGATGACCCAAGCTGTTGTGAGTTTGCTCCGCTTCTCCAAGGGCTCTCTGCAAAACCAGCACTGAAGGCTGTTTTTACAACAGCGAGAATCCTCTTCAGATTTCTTACCATTCTTGAAAACATATTAACGTGGGCCTTTTCCAAAGGTGAAGGGAGGGGTTACCTGTACTAGGTTTTATGGGTTGGCTTCTCCTTTTGAGAAGCTTAGAGTAAGCGTAAGTAGTGAAGATTATGGCCCTTGTGGGTGGGTGCACGGCAAGAAATAAGTGTCCATTCATTCAAAGAACAGTGGTCACCCATACCTTCTGCTTAGAGTGTACTGCCTAATGTTGTTTAAGTTGACATCCTAAGGTTTTCAAGATTCGTTTCAATTTGTGTATGTTTGTAAAAAGGAGGTTGAAAATATTGAATATTATACAAATGTGAGGAATGACTGGAACTAAAATCATTATTTTGTGATTTGTTAATAGTTATTACATATCTTGTAAACAGAAGCACACTGCATCTTAAAGAACTGAATAAAATGTTAACATTTTGGTAGTCCTGAAAAATATTCCAGTTTCAGTTTTAAAAATCACCTTTACTAACCTATAACCCTTTTAAAAGTCCTAAATTCAGAGCACTGCAATTACCACGTTTCTCATGGCAAATTTCACCCAAATCAGAATACTTATGAGACAGAGGATAAGAACCATGATGGATTTAATAGCCAATTTATAAATATTGCTGGCTTCTTAAAGTCTCTTAGACTCTGGAGTATATGTATCATGGTAGATTTGAGGTGGAAATGTGCAAACTTAGCCTTCACTTCAGATAAATAAGTTTTAGAAACAGTTTCATGAGAAAGTTGAGGAACTGGAATTTTTTTCCCTAAAGTTATCTGTGAATGTTTATTTCTTAGAAAGTCTTTGTTTGAAGTTGGAAGACCACTGTGATAGATATTTGAACAAGTAGCCAAAATAAACATGTGCTGGTCCCTTTGGCTTTACATGTAAACAGTAAAGGAAGCCAGCATGATAAAAGTTACATGTAACCTCTGGTTTCATTTTTTTTTTATGGAAAAACACACGTTTTTATACATTATCTTTATTGTTGATATATCAGTTTCAAATGGAAGAAAATAGTGTAACTGAAAAGCCTAATGAAGCATAAAATATACTTTTGTATATTTGAATTTTAGAATTATGGTCGCAAACATGTGCCTATAAATTAATTTGCTAGTTTAGTAAATTTTACTTCATCTCATTTTATAAAATTACAAGGATTTTGGCAAGTATATCTTAGGATTGTCATTTTAAAATAATATCATTTATAAACATTACAGTAATACAGAAAGTAGTGTGTTTTGTAAACAAAATTCCAAATTATTAGAAAATTTACTTTTACTGTTGGATGCTGTTATTGCAAAGACATCCTTCCACTGAGCATCCTTATAAAGTTTTCCTGAATAAGTTGCTTACAATGAACAATATTTTATGTAATACGATAGGGCCAGATATTACATAGTTATGTTGTTTTTAAAACAACCTCAATGTTTGCCTCAACAATCAATTGGATTTCTATTGTGTAATTTCATTTTTAGGATTTTTTTTTAGTTCCATAAATACTATGTCTGATACAATAGTGATGATACAATAGTGATGACTGCATGTTTTCATTGTTAATGTTAAAATTCCAAATTTAAGTTAAATATTACTGAAAGAAACTCATGTAAATGATTATCGAACTGACTTGTTGGATTAAAAACTGAGTAAAATACAGTAGGATTTTCTTCATTAGGCATAAGCACTAGAACTTTGTTTAATGTGTTCTTTCAAACGTGATCCTAACCTTGGAGGTGCTAGCCAAAATGCAGATTCCTTGGCCTGCCACCTTGGGATCTGATTCTAATTGAGCATCCTAAGTGACTCTGAAGTTCCCTGGAGTGTGAGAACCTCTTTTCCATAGCAACATTACTTAGTCATGGACGGTCTATAATGCAGAGTATAAGTAATAAACAATTTATCCAGGAGACAGAGCACCCCCTTCTTACATGTTTTATAGTAGCCTAATTCCAATTCCAATGTCCTTTCTTTGTAGCTATGAGGTTTTATCCTCACTTTATTCCAAAACACCACATTTTTAAATCACTTATTACAAACTGCCCTTCAATTTCATACAGAATATATCTGTAAACTTTATTTACCTGAATCGCTGTAAAATAAGTGAATTAATTGCTGTAAATTATTAATTTTTAAGCGTAGGTCTCTAGTGATGTGCTAAATAAACTTACATGTTTTAGTTTAATTCAGTAACGTGGAACCAGTACAACCTCTGGCTTCACAAATGAAGTGATTACAAGTGAATGTGTCCGTTGTAATGGGGTCCTTGCACACTGCAGCAGGGTACCTAGCACATTTCTGTCTCACATTTCTCCTGAAACAAAGGCAGCCTCTAAATTTCTTTCCACAAACCTTCACACACTAAACTACGTGCCATTGACATGAGATGCGCATTCTGATTGCGGTGGGCCTTACTCTGGTCTAGGACGTCATTTGTGAATGTAATAGTTGGCTGTGGCAATGCAGCAGGTACGTGAATAACATTTATCCGCGACCTCTATAAAATTGACTCCTTCCTTCCCTTTTCATTATAAGAGGAAACTTTATTTCAGAGTAGAAAGTGCATTGTCTGAACTCATCAACACCCTCTCTATCCCTCCCCTTCCCAATTTGTTGCAGACCAGGATGAAAGAGCAGCTGAGCTCAGCAGGGAGCAGAATGAGAAAACCATCCGGAGCACGCAGACTGCGCTCCGCAATTTCCGCGAGTTCCTCATCTCCAAGTATCCTTCTGAAACCCGGGAGATCTATGTCATCCCTTGTAAAGAGCTGGATGCCTACCTTGCCTCTTTCTTTGTGGACGCCAGGCAGAAGGATGGGTCCGAATACGAACCCAACAGCTTGGCCAATTACCAGTGTGGACTTGAACGGTACCTCAAAGAACACCGGTACGGCTACAGTATCACGAGGGATAAGGAATTCAAGCGTTCCCAGGAGGCCCTCAAGCAGAAGCAGATTGAACTGCGCTGCAAAGGGAAAGGAAACAAGCCCCACAAGTCCATGAAGCTCACCTTTGCTGATGAGCTCATTCTGCGGAAACGGGGATTGCTGAGCCGCTATAACCCCGAGGGCCTGCTCAACCTCGTCTGGCTCAACAACACGAAAGCTTTCGGCCACTGCACCGGCTTCCACGGCTCCACCTTGAAGTGGGGTGACATCCGGCTGCGGGTGACAGAAACGGGGCTGGAGTACTTGGAGTGGATGGGCCAGGACACCGGCGACCTGAATGCCAAAACCAAGAGAGGGGGCACGGACTCCCGTGTGTACGCCACGCAGCACGCCCCGCAGACGTGCCCCGTGCAGGACTACAAGGAGTACGCCCAGCGGCGGCCTCCTGCCATGCGCTACGAGGACGCGCCTTTCTACCTGTCCATCAAGCCGGTCGTGAACCTGGCGGCTCTGCATTGGTACAACTGCCAGGCCCTGGGCAAGAACAAGCTGGCCAAGATGGTGAAGACCATGTGTGAGAAGGGCAACATCCCCGGCCGGAAAACCAACTTCAGCGTGTATCAGAGCTGCAGCACCCTGTCCGAGGCGCAGAGCAACCAGCTGGTGCTGATCTGCAATAACCTGAGCCAGCAGGCCGCCCAGTCGGCGGCGGGGCGCCCCAACAGCGGCAGCTTCATCGTGTCCGCGTCCTACGACTCGTCCTCCGACACCGCCTGACGGTTCCCGCGTCGGAGGAAACGGACGCTGCGCAGCTTCGCACGCCCCTTCCTCGCCCTCAGTGTTACCTTTATAAAAATACAAATCTATAATATATTTTTCTTTCTACAAATAAGCCAACGGAGATAGTTTAGTATTTATAGGCTTAAAAACAGGTGTACTTGTGGGTGAGTCAGTGTCATTCCTGTTACAGACTTTTTCAAAACCATAGTGATTCTCAGGCAACACAAAGTAGAGAAGGAATTCTATCATTGTTGTTCTTTTTTATTTGTCTAACTGTCCAAAAGGAAAGAGTCATGCTGGACGCCGTGTCCTCAACTCCTGCTTTTTCTCCCCACCACACTGCTCATGGCTAGTCTACTTCATAATGGCTTTATTATTTTTTTTAATGTCTAAAATTCTCTGTTAATCAGGAGGAGGTAACATGAACTGGACTGCTTACACAAAATTACACTCCGTCAGATCCAAAATATGAAACAGTTGACCTAAGCTCGACGTCAAATTATATCTTTCGTTTTTTTCTTAATTAGAATTTTAGCACCTTGCACCTCATTTGTTGCAAAGTATGGACATCTAGAGGCTTAGCTAACATTTTTTCCTTTGGGAAGGGGAATGGGTAGAAAGGGGGTCAAAAAGTGCCATTCATTTTGGAACATACATAATTTTTAAATGATATGCAAAGGCCGTTATTGTGGCAAAAAAAAGACTTACAAGACTCATTTTTGTCACACTTGAACTTGGATAGAATGTTTTTGTTCCCTAGGTAATCAGTGTAAATGAAATTCGATTATCGTATTTAAAAGATCTAAAACTACGAAAGTTTTGAAAATGTTGCCAAGCATTAGACTGTATGTCAAGCAGAAAGAGAAGATAGAGAATGGAAAAGTCTTAGTAAAGATCTAAAAGCACCAGTTAAGACAACAAAAAACGTATTCTCTTCAAAGCTCAGATCCCTCTTGCATTACTTATTTATAAGCATTAAACTTCAGTATCTTTTCTCTACAGTATTACTTAACTCTGTAGTTGAGATCAAAAGAATATTGGCACTCATTTCAGGCAACAGCTTTTGTTACCAGATCTAGCTGAATTCAAAGCATTCTTGAAACTGCAAAGTTTTTTCTCTAAATGCATTTATCTGCATCATCCTGCAATAATAATAATTTCGGTTAAACAGCTACATGTGATAGTTTTTCCAAGGTCTTTATTTTTAAATCTTGAAGGCTGCAGTGAATTATTAAGATATTTCAAAAATAAAATAAATGTAAACATTAGGGCCACAATAAAGCTGAGCTAAATTCCCATCTTGTACAATCATTAATGCATAAAAGATCCAAATCTTAATTGCTTTGTTGGGTCTGGACATTCTATTGGGGGGAATTTGTTCTTCAAGACAACCTCGTAATTCATTTAGCTAGGAAGGTAGGTAGTGTGTTACATATTAATTTATTGCACAACCAGGACAAATTTCATTTTGATTTGCTTTGCTAAATCATCACATTAGCTAAACTTCCCCATGGCTAGGCAACTAGGCACTTCTTTCCAATACTTAATAAGCACATGAAGACCCATTCCTCCAAGCTGAGACCATTCCATTGGCTCAAGAGTGGCCTTGGTGTGGTGGAATCAACTTCATTTCATGACTTTTCCTCCATAGAGAAGCATCCACCAACAAGAAGGAAGGGTGGAAGATAATCTTGCTGTATTTTGTTGTATTAATAATGATCCAGTATGTGTTCTGGCACTGTGCTAAGTGACTTATATACATCAGTTATATAAGAAATAGTTAACTGTATGAAAATTAGGAAATACAGGTAAAGAAAACAAAATATGTATTCATTTGGTAGCCAAAAATAACTGCTGTGAACATTTTGGTATATTTCTTCAGACATTTCAATATACACTTATTTATTTCTATATACATTATCTTTAATCCTTTGAAAGGAAGGTGAATTATCTTCATTATACGTTGAGGTCAAGACTAATCAGTTAGATTATAACTAAGGAAATGGTACTGTCATCTGACTCGAGTTCTTCTATTTGCCTTTCTTAGTTCCAACTCATACTTTCCAGTAATTTGAGTCAGCTTAGGAGCACATTGTCTTCCCAGGCCTCTAGGGATTCTGAGATGTCTTTCACGGTGACACACTGTTCCCTAGTCCCTTCTCTTCCGTTCAGTTTAAACCCTGGGTCTCTTTCTCGCAGCTCTCTGTACAAAACATTCCTTTAATCCCTGTTCTGCAACTGATCTGTAAGTGCATAGGACAGTGTACTGTAAAATAGCTTTTTAAAAATAAGGACATTTTTACATAGGGTGCCTCTCATGTTTAAGAAAAGTTTTCTATAAAGAACACTTAGAATGTAACAGTACTTTTTATTTTTTGCATTGCCATGTTTTTAAAGAAATCTTGATACATTTTAGGCAGTGAAGTAAATTTGTCATGAGGAAGAAGGGCAGTCTAGGAAATTTCAAATTTCCATTTGAGTTTATTGAGTACTAAAATTAAAATGTTTTTATTCCTATTGCATTTTTATTTAGAAGAACAATTAAATTGAGAATTGTTTTTTGTTATTTACCTTTGCTTTGATAACTAAAACCAAATATGAACATTGTGACAGATTTAGAAAACTGATTTTGGAAGAATGGCTTGGTAGACAGTATAGCCAAATTAGTTATCTATTTGAGTTAAATTCTGAAAAAATTACCTGTAACTACCTCTAGATTTTGTGGTTTTGTATAAACAACATTGAGGATATACCACTGCCAGATGTCATTTTTGTTATTTGTTATTATAACAAAAATACATATTACCCATATTGTGACAGTGATAGATTCCAAAGTCATGTATGTGCTTTATTTAGCAAAAGTGCAACACGTTAGCAGATATTCACTACAGTAGCATGTGCTGCTTTTCCAGAAGGTCCCATGGTTCATGCAAAAACATTAAAACTTTATTTGCAGCGTTCCCACTTGAAGGTCAGTGTAATGTCATGTAAGACATTTTCCAGTGCCCCTCACATGACTCCATAAGTTTTGCACTGCCTATAACAAAAACTGCATAGCTGCATAATTTAGTCTTCTATATTCATGTGAGGGGGCTGGCAATGGAAAACCATTGATGGTAGCAGTCTCTTTAAAAACCGTAACACATGGTGGCAAACACAAGGCCCACCTTGAGCTGAACCTGGCCCTCCACCTCATTTTATCCGGCCTGGCATCATTGGCCCGACACTCCCTTAGCTGTTAAGGAGTTTCTACCTGGCTCCCTTAGCTGTTAAGGAGTAATTACATTTATACAGTCCTAAAATGACGTTCGGCCCTTTGAAGGCAACCACGAGGCTGATGTGGCCCCCGGTGAAAATAAGTTTGACACCCCTGCTGTAATATTTGAAGAGGTTAGCGATATTCAGGATGTTTGTCCAATAGAAGTTATTTTAAGATGCCAATTGTTATCTTGGTTAGCAGAGCTGGTTTGAATATGATTCATAAAATACACCTTAACTACTTAAAATGTTGGTTATTTTATAGTTGTTTTTCCCAATGTTAAGTTTTCCTTATGCTAATTTATTTTTCCTTATGTTAAATCCTCGATCTACAAAGAAGTAACATGACAAATTTCTGGCATAGATCGGGGTCTCTTTGGTTTTTTAGTTAAATCACTGTTAGCTGGAATCTTCACCGTATTCACTTGCCTGTGTCCTGAGGCGTAGCTTCCAGTGGCATGAAATCACGTGACTTCACAGAGGTGAAAATGTACAGCCAGAGCAACAGAAATCAGAGCACCTCATATCTAGACTCAGAGTACAAAGATGCAAAGAGGGTACATGGTCCTTGCTCTCAAAGAACTTATAAAAGATACTGTAGTTGTTTCATTTCAGTTTTGAGAGCCCAGCAAAAAACATATCTATGCTAGTACAAAGTTTTCCCAAACTTTGTACTCGTGTTACTTGGCCCTGAATAGCCATAGAGAATACATACTATTCCTTTGAGTATTTGGTGGAGAATCTTCCATAGAAACTGTTTTAAAATCAGTAAGGCAAAGCCATTTTACATAACATCCATTATGTTCACCTAGGTGCACCAAGGGATAGGGAGGATGCAGATCGTTGTTGGTGACTGTCATTTATTGAGTTCTTCCAAACAAAATGTACCATGGTACTAACTGCCTCTGTAAGTTGTTTCTCCTGATTCTCGTGATAGTCCTGTGATGGTAGGTGTTGTTACTTCTCGTTTCTGAATGAGGAAATCGGAGAAGTCAATTGGGTTGCCCACATTATCGTCAATACTTCAGAGCATCAGGAGCTGAAACTAGATCCCTTTCCAGCCTTTTCCGCTGTAGCTGCCTGTGCACAAAATGATTGGCTGTGTTTCTGTAGTCCCTCTGAGGTGATAAGTTATAAATGAAATCCCTGGTGTGATAAAATCATCCATATTCATTCCACTCCTAAAGAGTGCAGTTCCATCATGGGCCACATGTCCGCATGTCACTTTGGCTTTGTTACTGTAGGCTTTGGGAGATAGGACACTGAGCAGAGTTTGCCCTGGACACAAGGAGAGAGCAAAAGTTTGCCTCTCTGTAAAGACCAATGGCTGCGGATGTGCGCAAGTAATACTGTCTTCAGAAGTGATCATTTGTTTTTATCCCAAATAAACCGAAAACCCAGTTTCAAGAGCGTTCCTTATAATTCAGACAAGCAACGGGGAGGGAGGTTCTTGACATGGAGAACACCTCTCCTGCCCAGAAGTGACATTGCCGTCCACCGATAGTGAATATTGGGGGCCACTCTGCCCCCATCCACCAGATACTGAATATTGGGGGCCAGTCTGCCAGGAAGTTTGGTCTTGCCTACAAATTTGGTGCCAGCATATTAACTATCTAGTAGAATGTTCTGCTGTTGTTATTTTGTGTCTGTTTTTTAATCAGTTTATATAACAAAACTTGGTGGGGGAGGGTAATACTATCTTCATGATTCTCAGAGTTAGAGAATAACTGTGAAACCATATATTTTCTAGTTTGAGACTCTGTACAATTTAATATATTAGAGACCAACACTTCTGTTTTTAACCAGCCTTTTTTCTGACGGGTTTTCGTTGTCTATAGCAAGGATATATTTTAGTTTTTATTTTTATAGCTAAAAATAAAGCTGTAATATGTAGCATCTATAAATAAAAACTTCCTACTATGTAAATTTCCATGCATAGGGGAAAAATCATGGGGAGTGCCTGGTAATTTATGGCAGTTAAACATTTTTAAAGTGTTTAGTCATGAAAAAAGTTGTTATAAATACTAAAGAATTAATAAGTTCTCAATCATGTTAGTAATAAACTTTTTAAATATGAAGATATATCTGTGCACATTCACCATATGATGTGGTGCAGATAGTTGCAATACTTCTAAGAAACACCATTAGCAAAGCCATCCTCAGGTTGTCTTTTGTTTATATTTTTTTCTCAATGCAGGGTATTCATACATTGCTGAGGTGATATGAATGCACAGCTTTTTGTAAGGCTAAGTGATGGAACAGGATAACTTTAAGAGATCCTTGCCATAGAATAATAAACTGGGATAAAGAAATACACTGCACAGGTCAGCCTATCGGTGTTTGGTATGTTTCAAGCAATGTAAGAACAGAGGAGAGGGGATGATGTTGGGAAACTGCCAACAATCCTGATTTCATTTTTCTAAACAGAAAAGAAAGGTAATCTAAATCTCTTACGATTCATCCTATTTGTAAATTGACCAATTGGGTCTATAAAAGCCAAGGGAAAGACCTGATGTCATATTGAAGATTGCATTATTTTTTAAAAGGTAGCATTTTAATACATTTTAAATTGAGGATTTATGTCAACCATGACCTAGTTGAGTTCGACTCAGAGTCTTGATTAGGTCAGAGTACTAAGTTGATCAGAAAATTAATTAGGCCTGAATATTAGAAACATCTAAACTGATCTACTAGTCCTTTCACAGAAGAGAGGGAAATGGCCCTACAGACATTAGGTGAATGAAATGCCCAGGTGCACACACCTTGTTAGAATCAGAGCCACGAGTAGAACCAGAGGGAACCCAGGCATCCTGAGTTCCAGTCTACAGGGGAGAAAGGCAACCCAACATTTTCACAGAGTTAGAAAGGATATCCTTGTTTTCAAAATTGTTTTAAAAATTAAGTCTTCAATCAGGTTTCTGCTAGAAGTACATTCAACCTACCAGTTTTCAAATATGCTGCTTTTTTTCTTCTTCTTTTTTTTTTGGTATGTGTATTTTCACTTTTCATTGCGTTGGGATGCATCTTGATTTTATTAACTTCTTTTGAAATTTGATGAGATAATCTGTAATCATTTGCCCTTTTATTTTAACAAACATCTCTTGGCCTACCCGCTTTATGTTTAGTTTTCATTTATGGAGGGAAACAAACTACAATTTTTAGTAGTTGAATTTACTAATGATTACAATCTATAAAGATTTTAAATTAAAAAGTAACTTTTTAAAATTTTTGGTAGTCATTTGAATGTCCAGCTTTATAGCATCTATATCTTTAGTTTTGAATGCAATCTGCACTATCCTGCTTTTAGTCTATGAAAAATTTAAAAAATCATCTTGTAGGTTTGGGACATGCCTTCAATCAAAATGATCAAATTTCTGTCAACATAATCAAAATGTTTCTGAAGTGAATTTATTTTAGAGCTAGCAAAGGGAAAGAAAGTGGGAACTATGAAAGAGACCTACAGCAGGAAGATGTAGAAATACAAAATACTTGTAAATTTTCATATTAACCTCCTTACTCTTCTAACAGGGAATTGAAGCATCAATCCAAAAAACATTTTACAGGTCTTTATTTTACAATTTATATTTACTAAATCATTGAGAACAGATAAAATTCTGGGATGTTAAAGTACAATGAAATTTTGTCTTTTGAGCGCATTGTTGAAGTTTGCTAGACTTCTAATGTTACTTATATTACACTGGAATTAGAGAGTATTTTACCGTTACACATTCACATCAGAGATCTTTGAAAATGTTGGCATAATATATTTATTTGTGGTTGGTAGAATAAGGAAGACATCAGCAATATGTAATCCTAACAGTAATTGTACATACTGTAGTAAGTGATTTTTATGCCTGTTTCTGTAATTCTTATATTTTATAAATCAGATACCTTAGTATACAAGTACTTCCACTAGAAATTAATTTATAATGATTATTTATACTGGATGAAGTAGCAGGTCCATTTTACTATGAATCCACTCAGATCAACTTGATCAAACCGAACTTTTATATCTACAGTCCATTAGATTACAACTTTTTAAATAGCATTTATTACAAAAGAACTTTTCTTTTATAAAATATTTGTTACAAAAAATACCTTGCCAAAAACCGTTACAATGTCTATGCATTGTGTAATATTTATTCAGTGCTGTCTTTGTTGAGACTTTGCATGTTGTGATAGGGTGCTCTTCATATGTGTATGTTAGTGGTGTTTATGTGGAATTGTTCATTGCTGCTATCACTTGTTGTAGTTAAACTGAAAAACTGTGCTAAGGGGGCTGTGCCAGTCGACATTTTATGTGTGACCTGTGAAAATATGTACTTGGTTGTTTAATATTTTGAGCCAGCACTTAGTAGCCTCTACAGAAGGAGATACTGTAGTTGTCAAGTGGTGCCAACTTCAAAGACTTGTTTCATGTGAATAATTCCAGGTTCGCTTTTCTTCCACATGACTCCCAATTTTTTAAACGGGAAACATTTGCAGAAAGAGAAATCAAGAATTCTGAACTCTTTTAGTACTGCCCTACCCCAACTTAAATCTGTTTTATCCCTGATACTTGAGCACCTTACAGAGAAATCCAGTAGAATGACAATGTAGCAGCATAATTTCCGTTGAACTGTATTTTGGGGCTGAACAATATAATAACGCAGGACTGTAAGGTGCATACGTCGTTTTTGTTGGTTATCGTAGCTTACTGTTTGAACTGCATTTCATAAGAATAGTTCCTAAATTTTATATAAGTGACCATGGAAACCTCAGCGTTCCCAAATATTAACTTTTATACTCACCTTTTGTATGGACTTGTTTAATATATTTTGTTGCCTCACATCAGAATTTTTTCATGCCCATTTGTCTTTACTTGATTGCTAGTTCTGTTTTGCCTCAGCAATTCCATACAAACTCTGAAAGGAAAGAGAAAACTATGTCAGTGGATTAGTTCTATTGTACTACTTGTTGAAAGTCAACATGGGGGAAATACCATTATATTTTTAATACATTTGTTGTCTTAAAATGGAAAGGAAACTGTCATAAAATGTTAAGAAGGCTACTTCCTTAAGACCCTTTTTACACCAATATGCCAAGATTCCTCGGTGCAGTGTTTCATTCTCTATTTAATGGGTTTATAGTTGAGATCCTTTTAATAAAGGGATAACCTGTGTGCAACTGTCAGATACATGGTGACAGCCAATGGTGTGTTTGGAAACATTGCTGCTGAAATTGCTGATTTAATTCTAAGAATATAAAAAAATAATTTAAGGCTCCTGCTGTTACTTCCTTGCTTGCTTCAAGGAAAAGAAAGGCAGATTTCAACTTTGAATCTCCTGCACATGCTTTAAACGTTTGCCCTTCAAGGGAGATAGCAAAGCAATAAAAAGAAATTTAATTATGCATATTCTAAGGATGTGTTACCCTTGTTCAGTGGCCTTCCGCTTAACACTCAAGTATTTCTTGATTCCTGCACTGGGCGGGTTTCAAGCTAGGCATTTGTTCTTTTCTATTTTGGACACCAAAGATCATGGCATGATGTATCCTGACAGTTAACATGAGCAGCACCTATTAGATAGCACTGGCACATTTATCGGAATCCTCTCTTAGATTTATTCACCCAGTTTGGTCTTCTGTATATTTTGTATGTCTGTCCTGAGACCCTTAACGCCTAGGGCTACTTTTGAATCTAATACATATTTATTAGGTTTCTAATGTATAGGGTTTTGTTCCTACCCTGACTTTAAGCTTTTTTTTCACTGCTAAAGTTAGACATAGATTTGCCCCATGGTGAGCAGTAACTTGTACTTATTTTGTTGTAATCTGAAAATGTAACTCTAACCTTATATATAGGCTGAAACCTGGCGAGAAAATGACTGGAAGTGTTTTGGAGTCAAAAGAATCACTGTATATGACCCATCTGTTGAAATAAAGAACTTTGGTGGTTTAGTAGGATGGATGCTATCTGTATTCAACTTAAATAAGGTCTTCCACCTTTCTTCAAATAATAAGAATGATTTTAAGATTCCTTTCACTCTGCCACTTAAAATTTCATTGGGAATACAAAGGTAGACTTAACCAATTTAGTATAATTTAAAACTAGGTAACTGTTTAGAAATATAGTCACAATTAATACTTAGAAAAATTTTATGAACAGTAAAACTATTCTTTTAAGCTGCATTCACTTTTCCCCTATTTGCTAGATCACTTTTTATATTTTTTCTGACCACTTGACTTTTAACTGATGTTACATGAAAATACACGTGTGCTTATTCATCCTAATATTTAAAAATTCTCTTCTTAAGCTGCTATACAGTTATAATCTGTGAAAGGAAAAGGGGAAAAGTGAGTTGAAATGGAGAGACATTTGTTAATGTTAAAATGTGTGACTGTGATACTCTTGGTTAATTAATATTCTGCCAGTTGATATTTGTAATACGATACAACATTTTTGTTAGTAAATGTTTAGGTTTCATTTTTATTTTTCTGCTCACTGACCTTTTACACTGAAATGTTTTCATCTTTATCAGCTCACTGTTTTTGCTTCCTATTTGTCTGTGCACTTGTGCTCTAAATAAAATTCTAGTTTTGTGTCCCAGTGGCTTATTCATTGTCTGTATAATATTTGCCTGTAATGTAATAGTGTAATTTTCTATTGTTTTCAGTATTTGTCGGTACAGCCTAAACTTACGGAAATAAGAAAAACAGTCCAATAAAATCAGCTAATGTCTATAGTGAGAGCATCTTTTAATCACAGTATTTTGTCTGTATTCGGGTATGGCTAGTCTTTATTCGTTTTAATAAATGGTTTTCTGCAATGCTGGCTGACTTTTGTAGCTACAACAGTTTAAAAACAAAACCATTTTATGAAAAACGAAATTGTCCTCTTTACCGTACGTTAGCCTTATGTAGCCATTTAAGCAAAGTATTCCACTTCCAGGGTTTCTGATTACTGAGGAGGGGAAACTGTGGAAAGAGAAGCATTTCTGTATGCGAGTGCTTGGGAACAACCCAGAGGGTAGCAAAGACACTTCAGGAAGGCATGACAACTGAACTAATCCTTGGCTTCCTGGAGCCCCAGGCTCCAAAATCCTGTTTCTGGGCAGAAGTCTCTACTCAATTCACTACCTGTCTGTGGGGAGCTCTGTTGGTCAACTGTGCAAAGATATACCAAGCTAAGCAGATGCCAGCCTTGAGACGTCCTCATTTTTAGGAAAGGCACATCACAGCTAGGTGTCAGAGGAAAACTTTTTTTGGTCTGCTGGAATTCATCGTAGGCTGTTTGTTGCATTTAGCACACTTAACAATGTTCTTAGCAGAATAGGAATGATTATTCAGAATGATTATAGTAGTTAACTTCACACATCTTTGTTGCGTCCCTAAATAAAGAAAAGCTTATTAAAACACCAGAAAATACGTTCTCTCTCAGAGAAATGCAAATGTCATTCTTTCATATGTATGAATAATCCACCCAAGCTTTTTACTCGGCTGAATATTGCAAATAGAAATGACTATACTTTTGTATGATAATATTTTAAATGGTATTAAAATTACTTTACCCAGCTGGTAGCACAGTGGATAGGGCGCCAACCTGCGAACCCGGGGATCACAGGTTCGATTCCCCAGCTAGGGCACATAACCAGGTTGCAAACCAGGTCTCCAGTCAGGTCTGTGGCTGAAGGCAGGTGAAAGGCAACCATACATTGGTGTCTCTCTGCCTCTCTCCCTTCCCCTCTTTCTAAAAATAATGAAATTTTTAAAAATCTTAAAAAATAAAGGAATGGCCTTAAAAAATTACTTTATAAAGTTATAACTCAGTTTTTTAAATTTAGTTTTATTGTTGTCGTATTACATCCATCCCCTTTTTGCTCCCCTCTGTCCCCCTCTCCACCCACCCACTCCCCCCAAAGTCAATCCCACCTGTTGTCCATGTCCACGGTTCCTTATAACTTAATTTTTAATGTTTTGCTTAAGAAACAGTTTATACCATTAAAATGTGACACATTCTATTTCCCTGCTAGGGGAAGGATATTAGAATCCAAGTTGAGTTATGTTTAGCCTGCGAGTCAGAAGATGTTGCCTTTTGTAAAATTTTATTTATTCATTTTAAATTTATAATAATTTTTCCAAGATTTCAAGTGACTAAAATGGCTAACATGTAGACCGTAACTTAATGTTGGTTATGTATCAGGTATAGGATTGCTGGATCATAGAGTGTAGAATATTCAACTTGAGTAGATACTGCCCGTTAGCTTCCCAAGTGGTTGTACAAATTGACAGCCCTACCAGCTGAGTAAGAGTGCTCCTGTTTCATATCCTCACCAACACTTGATGTTTATAGATTTTTGGTTTAGACATTTTAGTGAGTGTATTTCAATTGATATTTCATGAAATATTAATGATACTTCGTATTGTACCTAGTGGCCATTCAAGCTTGTCCATTTTTAATTGGAGTATCTGCCTTCTGATTGATTTGTCAGATACATTGGTCAAATATCTTCTACTGTGTCACCTGCCTTTTCATCCCCTGTGTGGTACATTGGGCCTAATAATACTGATGTCCTGTTTGGAAATATGTAGTTACCCCACGGTCCCCAAAATGGTCTCTTGTGTTTTCTGAATTGTTTTTTGTTTTTGTTTATAGTGTGAGGCAGGCTTTCAGTTTGCTCGTATTGTGTTAAGGATTTTGGTGTCCGCGTTTAACGGAGCTGTGTTGGCTTGTAATTTTCTTTTATTGCATTTTTCTTGTCGTATTTTTATGGAAAGCTTATGCTACCCTACAAAAGACATTGAATAGTAATTTTTTTTTTCTCTATTCACTACCAGAGTTTCTAGGTTTAGCATTATTTGTTTCTTAAATGTTAAAGAATTTACTGGTGAAATTTATCTTAACCTGAAGGGTGTGTGTGTGTGTGATTTTTAAATTATAGATTCAATTTCTTTAATGGGTATGGAGCTATTTAAATTTTATGTTTCTTGTTCAGTTTTGGTAAGTTGTGGCTTTTGTAGGTACTTTTTCCTTTTATCCAAAATTTTGTATTTTGCCATCAAGTTATTCATAATATCTTTTTATAGCCTTTTAAGTATACCTGTAGGCTCTGTAGTGTTAACTCCCTTTTCATTCTTGCTATAAAAATTGTGTTTTTCTCCTTTTTTCTTACATGTTTATTAATTGTAATAGTTTTTCAAGTTTATCTCATAGAATTACTATATTTTCATGGTAAAATTCCATTAACTCTTATTCTTATGTGTATTATTTCTTTCATTTTACTTTTTTGGGGGGCATATTTGTTTTTTTCTTTTATGATGTCCTGGTACAGTTGATACTTGGCGTTTCTTTTCTAATCCCTGAATTTAATGCAGTCATTTTTCCTAAAGACACTGCAATAGCTTTATCCCATAACTATGACATGTTGTATTATTGTTAATCACCCAGTTTGAAATATTTACTAAGTCCTATTGTTTTTTTTTTCCTTTCACCGAGGATTTATTTAGAAATATATAATTACTTGTTTATAAACAAAATGAAAATTCTAGAATTCTCCTCCTCCTCTCTCTTCTTCCCCTTCCCATTTTCCCTGAACTATTCAGTTTGAAAGCCCTTGGTGGGGAGAGCAAAACAGACATGGTACAGGAAGGCGTGTGCATCAAAGGAGTGGTCATGGCCCAAAGTGAGGTGGGCCATGAAGAGGGTATTTGCATAGGAGAGCTGCCCGGGGAGGGTATGGGAAACTGGCCTGGGCAGGAAATATGTCTGAGAAAAAAGGCAATCTGCCAAGCAGTAACAGCTCGATTTGGGGGAGAAAAGCATGGGGGGAGGGGGAGCCAGATACACAGTGTGACTGCCTGAGCAGGGGGAGGGGCATCCACACTGCAGGGGGAAAGAGAGAAGCCCCGTGTCAGAAGTCAGAGTGTTTGTGGGGTAAGCAGGGCTTGCACGCGTAGGGGTGACCTGGTGTGAGGTGTCATCCCCAGGAGGGTGATGAAGGCTTCCATGTAGAAGGTCTTCCCGGCCTGGGATGTTAGTGAGTGGGGTGAGACATGTCCATGTTGGGAGGATGGCGGGGTGCTGGACTGTGAGTGGACGGGGAGGACATCTGTGTGTATGTGGGAGGCACATCACGGCTAGGTGTCAGAGCACCAGCAGGTGAGAAAATCCAGTGAAAGACCCAGGAGCAGGACGTGACACCGTGCACAATGCTGAACTGGATCCTTTCCCAATGCAGAACGTTCCTGGGGCAACTGAAATTTTCATGGGAATACAGGTTCCGTTCTCAGCGTGTAGCCTCTCTGTCCTATGATTAAAATGATATTATTTAAGATCATATCATTAAACCTCATGTGTGGCCCTTCTCTGTGCCACTGCTGTCATGACGTGATGCGGACAGGCCTGTGTTGCAAATGTTTTTTTTGTATTAAAGAAAAATGTCTATAGTGAAACTCATGTTGGTCTAAATAAATCAGGCGTAAGTTTTCCTCACGGCAGGTTGCCTGTGTACATCTTGGGAGCCAGTGTATACTTTTTATAAGTGGCCACCATCTAAGTCGCACTCTTTACTGAGCACTTGGATCTCAGCAGTACCTGATTCTTTTGCTGTGGTATCCAGAGCCGAGTCAGCAGGACCTGAATCCAAACCCTGACTGACTCTCGCACTTGGCTCACTCCATGACTTGGGACAGCACGGTGCCTGACCCAATGTGCCCCAGTAAATACTGGGTGAGCGATGTGTGATGTTACAAGCTGTTTGAGGTTCTGTTGCCTTGTTTGTAAAATTGTTATACAATAGAGTTGCTTCGGGTTTACAGGTAATTTATATAACTCTTGGCACATAGTAATTGCTAGATGTAATAATAATACATTTCATGCTAGCATCCTTTCATTAATATCAAGCAAGCCCCAGAAATAATATGTTATCTCAGTTTATGAGGGTGGTGAGAGAAATATGTCTACATGACTCAGTTGCTTCAGATAGCTTTTCTAGCCTTGTTTGTTCTTCTTGCTGTAAGCATTTATTAAACAGATTGTATGTTCAGCAGTTTAGCAGCAGGTTTGAAGAGTGAAGGCAGAGTCTGAAGGAGCGTACAAACCAAGTGAGATTTTCCAGACACAATTAGATCGCAGTTCTGCAGAATAAAGCCAACGTGAGACGTGCCGCAGGAGACAATGGGGGAGTTGAGCAGAATGGGGAAAGATTATGTACACGTAAGCTTCACATTGGAATTGGAGGAAAAAAAAAGGCACTTTAGGCTGCTACAAAGACTGGGGAAATTTCTCAGGCTGAGGGTGGGGAAGGTGTGTGAGTGCCCTGGCTGTAGTGCTGGGGACAGCAGGAGGCTGGGGGTGTAAGTTCTCTATGTGGGAGCATTGAAAGGCGAGTGAAGCCAATTTGCAGGTTACCCCGGAGTTTGAATTATCTTTTCACGTTGCTGTTCCTCAGCCGTTTAATTCCTTGTTTTGAATGTAAGAACATTCTAGAGAGGGTCAGAACAAATAGATATAGAATACTAGTTGGCATTGTTTTTACTTCTAGTGGTCTGCCTTGATTTATCTATATGCTTGCTTGCTTGCTTATTTATTTATTGCCAAAGATCACAATTTGAACAGTTAAGCCTGGTGTTAGTAGATCAGAGTATGAGAAAGGGCCTGTTAATGGTCAGGGCCTTATTTCTTTGGCAACCAACACTTGAAGTGGATATGCTGAGGAAAACCAGTTGTAGTTGAAGTAATTTGGCAATTGCAATTTAAGATCTGTTCCCCTTTTCTGAGGTGATGTGTCCCTGGAGTATCCATCCCCTTCTGTCCCCTAATATGTCTCTTGCCCTTGCGTTCCGATTCTAAGCTAGCTGATGAGTTTTTTTTTTTTTTTTTTCATTGTTGTTGTATTACACCCATCCCCTTTTTGCTCCCCTCTGTCCCCCTCCCCACCCACCCATTCCCCCCAAAGTCAGTCCCACCTGTTGTCCATGTCCATGGTTCCTTTATACTAGGTTCTTGTCTAAACTGCTCCCCTTCTTTGCCTCTGCCTCCCCCCTCCCCCCAACCCCTTTCCCCCTGACCACTGAAGGCCTATTCATTGTATTAATATATTTGGTTCTGTTTTGCTTGTTGTTAGTTTTGCTCATTATTGTCCCGTAATGGGTGAGATCATATGGTATTTGTCCTTCACTGACTGGCTTATTTCACTAAGCATAATACTCTCCAGTTCCATCCATGTTGTTGCA